>JAULBS010137833.1:0-12921 GCA_032355785.1 Symmetromphalus regularis | reverse complement strand
AATGATTAAAAATTCATAGAAAATCAACCACTGGTCTGATTTTCAAAATTCAAAGACCAGTTTTCTTCTTACCCTGACGGCTTTTTAATGACCTCGTAAAAAATGTACCGTAGGATGATGCTAATTTCAGCCTGTCCTACCTACATTAATCAGTACAATTCTTTGGATGTGGATGTTTCATCAACTGATCATTCATAACCACAAAAACCACCACCAAAGCCAAAGGTACATATAATTTCTGTACTTCCCCTGATGGGAAATAAATTTATCCAGTGAATTTGTATGCTTAGGCCCAATTCAGATGAATTAAATCTTCTTACAAAACCATGATCCTATTCTAGTTTTGCCTTCAGGAAATATTTCTGATGGAAACTTGACAATATTACATGTAATATTATAGGATTTAACCTCTGTAAGTGTAACACATTTCAGGTAACTGAAAATAGAGCTTCAAGGGGTGTTTCCTTTATTGTTAATGAGAACACTGCCCAGAGTTCTATTGATTTAAATGCTAATTTACAAGCTATGGCTATATAGGTCACAGTTCATAAAACATTTATTGTATGTTCAGTTAATTTACTTCCTTGTAATGATTTTAATATTAAATTCCTATCTTCAAGATCTCATTACGACATTAATCAACTTCTTATTCTTTCTTTTCTGATGGCACATTTTAATGGTCACTATGCTATTTGGGGATGCAAAGATCTTAACATTAATGGCAAACAACTGGGTCCTAGGGAGGCTCAAACTAGAATCAATCAGTGATAATCTGAATAATTATAAAATTGCAATATCTAAGGCCCATAGAGAGATTTGACAGAAAACAAAATCATCTTGGAGCAACAATGTCTCCATGATGAAATCTCAAACTTCTACTAAATCTATCTGGAATAAGAGCCATAAAACGAAGAGAAAAGAATCAGCTCTAAACAATGATTTAAAAAAAAGATTTATATTAACCACAGTGTGATCCCCCAACAGCCACTATATTATCTATCTATTTTGTATCTATACCGATCAAAATAAGTAGAGAATATTAAAACATAACACAAGATTACAAGAACAGTGTATTATTTATAGTAATTATGGTGGTGAGTGGCTATAATATAGCATAATACAGTTATGTTTATACCAGGTTACAGAGGAATGACTGAACCAGACACAGATAGGCAGGCAAGGGTAGAAATTGTGAAATTCAGGTTTGTCATTAGTGCATTCATTAATAACAGGTAAACGCACTGCAGTTTTATAAACATGCTTGGAGAATTCATGGCATATTCCAGGTCAACATCCATTAAGAATTTGGGTATATCATATCATATTCCTGTAGAGTGACATCTAAATTTGTGAAATGTCTCGAAAGTTTAAAGTAAAGTTTGTTTTATTTAATGACACCTCTTGAGCACATTGATTTTATCTGATCATCAGCTATTGGATGTCATACATATGGTCATTCTGACATGTCTTTAGAAGAAACCCACTGACTCCACATAGGCTACTCTTTCTGATAAGCAGCAAGGGATCTTTTATATGCACCATCCCACAGACAGGACGGCACATATCACTGCCTTTGATAAACCAGTTGTGGACCACTTGTTGGAACAGAAAATAGCCCAAACTGCAAATGGGTCCACTGAGAAGGATTGATCCAACGACCGACCGGTTAACATGGAATGTCTCGAACGTCACTGGCGATATTGCACACTTGTTTAGTGGTGGGAAGGTACACACTTACTCCTGGCCAAGCTAGTGTACATTTATTTTGAGATTTCAATCATCCCACATTTATATAACTCAAATATCCCCAAATTTAACTTTAAATTGATAATGGGTAATAAATAGGATATTAAACTCGCTTCCATTTCGCATCATGTTTATGTCCCTAGTGAAATAATTTTCATTGTCACTCGCTAAAGCTCGTGACAACTGAAAATTATTTCACTTGGGACATAAACATGATACGAAATGGAATCTCGTTTAATATCCTATAAATACAACTCGACCAATCAGGTAAAGATTTATGGTAAATCTCTGAAAACAAAAAAAAGTTATGTTTGTTTTAGTTAACGATGCCTCTAGAGAACATTGATTATTTTCTTATCAATGACTATTGGACGGCAAACTTATGGTCATTCTAACATATTTCTTTAGAGGAAATCAGCGGCTGCCACATAGGATAAACTTTGTGATTAGCAGCAAGAAGTCTTTTATATGGACTTTCCCACAGACATACCATGGCCTTTGATGAACCAGTTGTGGACCACTGGTTGGAATAGAAAATCGCCCAAACGGCAAATGGGTCTACTGTGAAGGATCTGATAACTGACCTCTTCACAGACGGACACGCTACCACTTAAGCTACACCCTGCTCCCTCTATGAAGACCTTGCCGACAGATTTTCTAAAAAGACTATAATTATATGTTACTTAAATTAATGTATTGCATAATACGTTATGTTCACTGATAGTATAGTATTAGCAATATAAACACATAATAATAAAACTTACTGTGATCATGCAAACCCATGAGGTGTACACAGATTTAAAAAATAATTCACAAATACATTGTTTCATAATTTCCACAGCTGTGTTTTACTGACACTGTATGCAGCACCCCCTTTTTTCAAATCCTGTTATCCATCCTCCACACTGTTAAATTCAGTTCTTGCAAAATAAATCAAAATAATATTATGATAATTAAAGTAACAAAAATATCAAATAAACTTTAAATTTAAATAAATAAAATAAATAAATCACTTGCATTTGCTGGATTTCTTTTGGGGTTAAAACCTACCATCATTCAGTTTTGGGTTTGTTCTTTTTTAATGAGGGTATATATTGTTTTACATTATAGGCAATCCCATCCCTAGACTATTTGCACATGAAAACAACATGCACATAGATTACACAAATCCAGCTTAGACTGCTTAATTAACCTAATATGTGTCTAAGAATAACTTAAACACTAAATATAATTTCATTTAAAACTTTAAAAACATGAGTCATCTTATCTAAGAGAAGTCCTATATATAATCAGTCATTTTAATTTTTTCTTTGTCAAAGATAAATCCTAATTAAAAATTTCATAAATATTTTTAAAATTCAAAATACTTTTTCTATTAGTTTGTGGAGACAAAGACCACAAAATTTAAAATAATTCAATAAAAGTTGGAAATAAGGGCTGAAAACTAATTTTAATACATTTATAAAAATTAGACAAATTAAAAGACATTCCCTATTAGGAAATCAGCTCCCTACAAAAAGGCTTCTGGTTTTGGTTCACATGCTTCAATATAATTATAATTTATAAAATAGTATTTCTTTGCTTAGTCGTCTAAGGGGAACAAATCTTTTTAATATCAGCTATCTTTAGGAATAAAGATTCAAAATAGTTATCTCCCTTAGACCACTAATGATCTATAATAATAATAATTCATCAAAATCGCGTTGTATTAACAAATGTGGAAAGATCAAAGGTCATTTCATCCTCACAATGTCAGGGGTCACTCCGAGTGAGGATGAGGTGATTAAATTAGTTATCAGTTCAAGTAAATTGGGAATATGAAGATGAGGTGAGGTATTTTTTATACGGGTCCACATCCAATTTGGTTCGGACCCGTCTCCCCCGGGTCCAATGTCCTATGACTAGGGTACCGGGGCAGAGGTATGAAGATTAATTTTGACGCTTTAATAATGGTCTTTTTCATACGCATTACATTTGTAAAATTGAGTTATCTCTCCTAGACCACTAACTTCACGTAATTTTATAAATGATGTTGAAATTTTCAATGAAAAAATATTTCATCATTTTTACAAGATAACAAACTTTAACCAACGTTTGACGTGATTTTATGACGTAGTCACTATTGGAGTTTCATCGTGACTAGTAGTAGTAACGTTTCTGCGCGGCGAGATTCCCCTCGCCCCCACCCTTCCAACTAGTCAAGAGTTTCTGACGTTAGACGCTTGATAGCAAATATCAGTAATTAACAGCTGTCTAACGTCAGAAACTCGGACTACCTTCCCACCTACAACTTCACAAAGTCCAGCAAGAACTGTTTCTCAGCATGTATTTATTGGAGTTTGACAACCTACTAACCTCCAGGTTCTAACCACAAAAAAAAAAAAACTTTTTTTTTTTTTTCACTAGCTTATAAATAATAATAGGTTGCCGTTTATATCAAATTTTCAAACATAAGTTATGTCATAACTTGTCGGTCAGGGCAATTTTGTAAAATGCTTAATTACATTAAATTAGAAATTGCCAGGAATGTGACTCCAAGAAGTGAGTGATGGTTTTAATTAAAATTATAGTTTTGTTCACTTTTTTTATTAGCTATTATCTGTTTTACGGCACACTCCAACTCTCACGTTTATCTCACTCACCTAAAAATAGAAAGTGGAGGTTTTTTTCACTCACCTTATAATCCACAAAATTTTAAACTGGAACAACTGTTGTTCTACTCATTTTGAAATATCTCACCTGCAGTGGCGTTGGAACGAAATTCATATTGGGGGGAGGCTGCTAATACTAAGAAGCAACTGACTTTACCAAAAAACAAAAGAATAACATTAAAATTTTAAATTATTCGGGGGCTGCAACCCCCCAGCCCCCACGTCTCTGCACCTGAAATGATTTTTTGGTGAGCAATATACTGCTCTTCAGTTTTTTTAATAGAATCAACTGTTTAGGGATCTGATTACACTAAAATCATGAAGGTGAAATAAATAATCTATTTGAAGTTTTTTTTCAATCAATTCATTGTATAATTAAAGAAAATTTAAAAGCTGTATCTCATGCAGCAGCAGTTCTAGAAAATTCATTTAGGGGGATGTCCCCAAAGAATCCTTTATTAAAATATATATATACATGTATATATATAATAATTTTTTTTTTTTTTAAATCCCAATCCCCCGAATCTGATCCTGCCGACATTTCGGAGGGGGGAAGGCGATGATCTTCCACCTGGATGGGGGATGGGAGATACATGCATTAGGGCATAATATATGAAAAATTTCCATCTCCTACCCTATTTCTTGGGGGAGGGGAGAACAGTCTCTACTTGTACTATGAAAATCGGATACACCATTTTGTATCACAATATTTTCAAATTGCAATAATTATTTCTTCAATTAAAAATTTATATTATATTCCATCCCAACATGCTAAAATAAGACCCATACTAAAATCATTATTTTTACCCCAGTGAATGTGACTTCTATAAAGGGGTTGTAACATTAGCTTAATGGGTTTGATCCTGTATAGTTCAACAAATAATTGCCATTTTTCTCCATGTCGAAATTTTACTTCCAAACATTGTTTATACCCAAAAGAAGTAATTCATGTTTAAATGTCATCAGTGATATTCATGAAAAAAGGGGGGGAAAGTTTATTTTCTTTAACAAAACAATTAGAGCACATTTATGATTTATTAATCATATTATTGGATGTCAAACATTTTCTAATTAATCGTCAACTATTGGATGTCAAATACTAATTCTGACACACAGTCTTATGAAGAAACCAGCTATATTTTTTTTCAGTAACAGCAATCAATCTTTTTATATTCACTTTTCCACAGACAGGACATCACAGATGACAGCCTTTGATATACCAGTCATGGTGCACTAGCTGGGATTAGAAAAAAACAAAACAAGCATAGACAGAGTCCAGAGTGTTTTGATCCTACAACCAAAGTTCTTGTGAAGGTTCTACCAAATTAGTTTGATCCTCTCCCTATTTTGAATTTAAATTATGTACATATAATACAGGGGTCAAATTTCACTGAGGTATTGAGGTATTTGCCATGCCACCCTGTCCCTTTGCTGCAATGCCCTTTCAATTTCATTTCTAATGATGCCAAACATTGCAGTGCTCTTTTTTTTCCCCATTTGCCCCATAGGAAACTTACATTCGCTATTGTTACCCTGAGGTGTCCTGAGAACTCCCTTGGTGTTCTCTTAATTTCAAGGAATTCAAGGCAATTCCTGAACCACCCAAACACTGAAGTTCAACCCCTGACAATATATAATTAATCATGTAATGAAATTTTAACTCTAGGTTGTTTTTCTTTCTTCTGTTTTTGGACAATGTTGCAAGTTTAGATGCCTAATTTAACAGAACCAATTATTATGCAATTAAAATCCAATAATCTATTATCCCATTTTCGAGAATAAACCAACACTAAGTGTAACATACATGTACATTTATTATGGAAGCAATACTCGAACAATGTCAGAACAAAATGGCAACATTATTAGGTGATATTTACAGACTAACCATCTCACATACCAGTAATATATACCAGCACACATACAGATAAATACAGTTGTTCAAATTTATTGCTATATTAAAAGAATTCATTTTGTCCACAATGACATAGTGAAAGATTTCATTTTGTGCACATTGCCATACTAAAAGAATTCATTTTGTGCATAATGAACATTCAGAATTTGACTGTCCTGGGTTGGAGCAGAAACAAAATATTGGAACAGACAATGCCTCATCATCAAATCACAAATAATTATTTCATGTTCTGCAGAGTAGCAGTAACAGTACAGGCACGGATGCAGGATTTCTGAAAGGGGGCAGGGAGAGGTCCTAATGTGATGGTTGAATAGGACTGGGGAAAAATGGTTAATTTTCATGTCTTTCCACTCAGAAAATATATACATAATTTAAAAAAAAAAGAGATTCCAGACCCCCTGGATCCCCCTGCTGTAAAAAAACTTTTGCCCATATATTCCCCATCCATCCTCTCAACACTGGTAGATTCGAGACCACTGGTAGTGGCCAAGGTTAATGTAACCATCTACTCATATGCCACACTCCAGTGTCCAAAAATGCATGTAAAAGGACAGTCTATTATTGTTTGTTATTACTGGCTAAAGGTTCAAGTGTGATCCAAATAATGAAGTATTCAAATAATGTAGGATTCATTTTGCTATAGCCAAATTAACAAAATATCCAGACTGGACATAAAATTGAGCATTTGACTCGTAAAATGAGTCCAATTTGGTCACTTTCCAAGAATTTTCAAAGAAATATTTATACTCTACAATATTAAAATAGTTAGGACAACAGATTCTTCAGAATATACTAATCAAATAAATTTCAGAGAATTTATTATTTATAGTAATTAAAAATTCCATGCATCACCTTTACCAAAATAACATTCGTACCAGTAAAAAAAACTCCTGGTTCCATCCATTTTTAAGACCAGTTACTGTGAATTCTTATTTTCACATGTTTCGGTTTACCTTATATTAACACACTTCAATCATTTTTATCTCGGTCCTTGAAAAAGCCACTATCAGATGTGCACTCTCTAATAGTGATTGTCAATGAGTCTCTGGTCACATCGGTAAGGAACACCTGGTCTAGGATAGGTTTAGCTGAGCTGGGTGGACACCAATACAACTTTTTCTCTGTGGGCTTCTCCTTAAGTTTGGGAGACACAGCCACTGGTTGAACATCAGAGTCCACATCATCAAAGTTATATACAGAAGAGTCCAACTTTTTTGAATCACAGATTGTCTTCACATCATCTGTATGTCCATTTTTAACTTTAAAAGAATCATTTATTTTGTTTTCTTTATCTTTTAACGACATTTTCTGAACACTGTATGAATTAAGTAATTTGGGACGAGAAACAGATTTTGCAGCTAATGCCCTAGCACCACCACGTGCAATACCTCGCCCAACTCCACGTCCTACTCCTCTTCCAACCCCCCTACCAACACCTCTTCCCAATCCCCTGCCCAGTCCTCGACCAACACCACGACCGAT
Source organism: Symmetromphalus regularis (assembly GCA_032355785.1). Lineage (NCBI taxonomy): Eukaryota > Metazoa > Mollusca > Gastropoda > Neomphalida > Neomphalidae > Symmetromphalus > Symmetromphalus regularis. The sequence goes on along the minus strand of JAULBS010137833.1, from coordinate 5,130 downwards.
GCCTCGACCACGTCCTCTTACTATAGGTGGACGACCAGGCTTTCTAGGTTTTGGCCCCGGTTTCAGTTTGATTAATGATTTGTCTTTATTAACTTTCAGCTTTGCTGCTGGCTTTTGTTTAGGAACCCATCCAGGTGGTCTAGGATATTTTGGAGGGCGGCCAGGTCCTCGTTTTATTGGTGCAGAAAAGGATCCTGTTCCATTTGATTCTTTGGTTTTTGCATCAGCTGATTCTATAGATTCCTTTGACTGAGAAGCCGCCTCTTTATCTGGTGTCTTTTCCTTGTGTTTGGCCTCATCTTTGAATCTGATGGAAGCTAATGCCTCACTGCTAGAGGCACTGGTGGAACTGGCTGCATCATCCATAGACCCATCATCTTTACTTTTGTCATCATCATCATCATCAGATTCATCATCAGAGTCCTCGTCAGAATTATCTGGTAGTGGTACGGTTTCCTGAAATACAAAGCGTACACATGTCATAGCATTCTTACTTTGGTAGGCATGGTGATTAATTTTAATCATGCTCCAGATAAGCTCCAAGTGCATATGCTTTCAATTGATAAATTATACATGCCACAGAAATGTTTGTAAACATCATGGGGAATGGAACAGTGAGGATACAAAATTAACCTAAACATGTACTAAAACAACTAAGGTATTTTTAAAACATGATTTGTGCTCATACATTTGAATTCATCCATTAGATACATACATTGCTATTCATTTCAAAAGCAAAATCTTGCTTCCCATCTTATTTTTTTTAAATACATATTCTAACTATATTCAGTATTTCTTTTAAGCTTTACATCCACATTTTTCACAAGTCTTATGTATTCTTGTAGAAAGTTACAATATATAAAACTTTTAATGAAGAAATAGTGTTAACATAGTGTGCATGCGGCCAGTTTCTTGGGTATATTATTTGTAAATTAGGTCGACGAGTTCAGAGTCTACAATTTCCAAAGTCTTTGCCATCTCTAGACTACCAACAACAATGGCGGCAGTCACTAAAAATTTGACTGTTGCTATAATCTAAAACTGCTTCTCTTTTTCAAGAATTTTCTTTCCAATTAAAATCTGACAAGCAAATATTGCTCCTCAATCTTGAAAATTAATTTTGAACCTTTAGACCGAGTACAAAATATAGTACATTTCATCCGCAGAGTACAAAATACCGCTGAACATGTAATGTATATGTTGTTGTACTTTTATTTTGTTATTAACTCATAATTAGTGGTACCATCTTTACTTAATTTTTGCAATTAGCACGCCTGTGGAATTAGAATTTTTATTAATAGCCAGTCGGGCTAGTAAATAAACAAATCCACTAGCCCGCAGTTATTATCACTAGCCCAATATTTTATTAAAATCCTATGGTCACTTTCATTTCAGCCTCTGTATTCTCTCACCTTCTATTACTGTTAATCCAACACTTTTCATACCATTTATGCAACTGAGATATCTCATAGGTCTTTATGTTTTCTAATTGAAATTTATCAGTTCCCGCAACAAACATTGAACCCTTGCTCTGGTTAGGTGGAGTATATTTTTTACAAATAGTGCAAAACATAACATTTTGTGTTTCGTCATAAATTATGCATTCTCTGGGTTCACCTTTCTCGTCCTTTTTCCAGTTTTCTTGCCAAAAACATACTTCTCATACTGTTTATTCTTTTCTTTAATTTCAACACTTGTTTCAGGTGGCTTTGAAACATTTTCAAAAATATTTCCACACTTTTATTTAGCAGTTGGCATAGCAAATGACATGCGCAAAGCGAAACAATGCGAAGATCCAGCGCAGGAAAATATGCTATAAAAAGACATAGAGAAAGCAGGGTTTTCCTAACTTGGCCTTATTTTCAGAATTTTGGCAAAGTTAAAATGGCGACGACTTTGCATTTGAGATCAGATGATACCGTGCGGTTTACGGAACGTTTTAGGAATTCGGAAGTCAATATCACAGAACTCAAAACTTGTGAGTCGCCCAATGGGCTAGTGGATTTTGATGATGATTCGCCCGGGACATTTTTTCACCAATTCGGACGATTGGGCAAGTGCAATTCAGCAGGCCTGAATAAGTGTAAACATTTTTGAGCAGGATCTACTGCATAGACATGATAATTCTCAACTTTAATTCTGAAACCTGTTAAGCTTCACTCTTACATGTACATAAACTGAATCTGACAATACTACTGAATTACTGTGAAAACAAAGTACTAGTTAGTAATTTAGTTCTTAAACAATTAACCGACTTCACTTCTTGATGTTTCGATAATGTTTTAATTTTTGCTGTTCTGAAATAGATGTGGATGAACTATATGGTAAACTGACAAAAAACTAAAAAGAAATAATCCATTTAATTATTAATATTTAGAGCATACATTTCATTCAAAGAATTCAAATTAATTTATTTTGGTTATGTATCCTTCTACTTTTAAAGTGCATCTTTGAGACATTTGAAAATAATTTTTACTAACCCATAGGTCTTAAATGTAGATGAAATGTACAATAAAGACTTGATAAACAACAAACAGTAAAGGTTTTTTTTTTAAATAAAAACTTCAAATATTTATTTTTATTTAACCACACTATTATAACACATTGATTTATTTATCACTGGCTACTGGATCAGTGCCGTAGTCAGCATCGAGTCAGATGAGGCAATTGCCTAGACAGTTTTTTTTCTATCATTCTATAAAACTGTACAAATCTACCTTCCAAAAAAAAAGTTTTACTTGGACATAATATTAAATGCATACTCCCACAGACCCTTGAGCTAATTAATTTCCAAACAAAGAATTAATTTCAAATATAAACATTTGATTTGGCCATAGAAATACTTCATTCAACTACTTACATAACCACTGCATCTCGCTTATTATCAATATTTTAAAAATAACAATGAATTATGCTCACAGACAAAACATAATAATAATTCCGTTGAAGGTGTGACGTATATATTTCGAGTCATGTGACACGTATTCCTCCATTAGCCATTATTTTGTACCAATTTATTTCGCCCCATGCGGAGTTCCGATTTTGAAATTTGAAAAACATTTATCGACTCAATATGGAATTCCCTATACCATGGTTCAGTTACTCTTTTGCGTGATATGAAAACGAGATCTAGCTTAACAAATGCAGGTAAGTTTCATTCATAATCAATATTTATATCACAAATCCCCTTAAATTCCGTGGCACTATGCCTTTAAGCCCTCTTCAGATATGCCTCTAGCTACAGAACTGTAGATGACCAATATTTGGTAATTTTAACACCGTCAAAGTGAATGCGAGCCAGCCAAAAACAAATATTAAACAAATAATCAAGTATTCTCAAATAAAGCTTCTGCAATTACTATTCAACTAAATATTAATTTATTATTATGGGAAAAAAACAACACATTTTTAGTTGTCGCTGAAAAATACCATAAATGGGTTAAATAAAAATAAAAAATATAAAATTGGTGGCTGTGGACAAACTGTCCAATGTTGATCTGTATGAATATTTGGTGGTGGAAATGTATGACATAAAAAAAAAAATATCATCTAGAAAGTGTTACAGTGATGTGGCAAGATAAAGGTATATACATATCATCTTCAGCATTCAGATGTTTAAAACATGCACGATACTGACAAAAAATGGTTTTCAAGGGAAAATTATCCAGTTAAAAGTTGTCCAGGAGTCACATAAGTAGCACCCCTGAATATTTTAGATTTTAGACTGATTTTGAAGCTTCTCTTGGCAGCTTTCATAGTAAATCTTAAAGAAAAAACCTCTTCCACACCATAGCCAATATTAATATATGTGGGGAGGGGGGGGGGTCGTTAGACTAAAAAATCATAACTGTATGATTAACTTCTCAGTTCCATCTTCCCACCTGATATTTCAATGAAACAGTGAAAAACACTTCCCACAAAAATGCAGCGTAAATACATTTTTTGAAGTGTGAATTTCCGATTGGCAAGCCGTGCAATACGCATTGCCTGAAATTCGAAGATTTTCAAAACCTTTTGAAAATGTTTCCCCTTCATACACGGTATCTAACCAATCCCAGCACCACTTAATTTTAACTTTGGTGTCCATTTCCGCAGTTTGAAGTTTTGCCCAAAATAACATCGTCCCTCATGATGAGAGGTAGAATAGCTTTTCACATTGCTCATTACTGACCACATCCCATGCACAGACAATGATGACTGCATGTGCAGAAACTACCACAATATACTGCCTCTTCCTTACCCTGATGCAGTGAAACTTTATGCATTCATGCATAAAACAAATTCTTGCATTTTACAGAATTCCATGATTTGTACCATATCTGTTAAAGGAACTGGAAAAACCATGCAACATTTATTTATAATAATGGATTTTAATTTTATAATTATGTACTAAGATAATGAACAATGCAAAAAAAATGAGTAAAGTTTGTTTTATTTAACGCCTCTAGAGCACATTGATTTTTATCTTATCAATATCATCGGCTATTGGATATCAATCATATGGTCATTTTGACATTTATTTAGAGGAAACATGCTGCCACCACATAGGCAGGGCTCACGCTGTTGTTTTCCAAATTCACCAATTGCAAAAACAAAAAATATGTATCTGTGAAAGACTTTCATTAGAAGAAAACACGCACTTTTATAACCAGTTATGCAGACTGCTACGCCTCACAATTAGACAACGCTATTTGCAAATGCACGTGGTCAGTCTACTTTTGCATTGCAGAATTGTAATCCGATTTAATCCATATCTAAAAAAGGGGTGCGCGATTGAATACATACTCCATAATATTTATTTATTTTTTAAATATGCCTTTGGCAAATGATAATTTATTTATATTACGCCCGATATAAATTTACCACTGGTAACTTGTATCCCTCAATCCCTTATAAAGAAATAAACATCAATTGCCGTTTAACAGACAATTTCTATTTGAGAAAAATAATCGTTCGCCAGTGTTTTGATAGCAAAAGCACAAAGATGTTTTCATTAAATGATTGCCTTTATGTTTATTGACTTGGTACAATGAGACACAAAGAAAAAACAAATGAAGAGTTCGATGTCAAAGAAATTAACTTTAAAGTTTAAGTGTACAGCTAATAATTACACTTACAGTATCATTCTTA
>JAULBS010137822.1:0-12922 GCA_032355785.1 Symmetromphalus regularis | reverse complement strand
TATATATAAAACGAAGTAATCAATATCTTTTGGTATGACTATACTATGAAAATTCAATAACCTTGCAAAATCATGTAACTTGTTTGATTGACAACTAAAAATGTAAACAAATCATTGGGTTGAGTCAATATCTTTTGATCATTGGTATGCACACAGGTATCACAGGGATTGATGACAATGTGAAATGTAGATTTTCAGAAATGATTCTTATACAAATTTCAAATATAATTCCCAGAGATGACGCAGATGAAAGAATACCAGTTCTATTAACTGAAAAAATAACACTATTTAAAGTGTCGTCACTGACAGTAAGAACTAATCTGGTGAATTACATCAATTTTTATTATTAGGTTGTGACAAATGTTCATTAATCATGCCTCTTCAACATAAGTAATGACAGTGGAGTGGGGGTGAGTTGGAATGACATGTTCTTCCCTTGCCTTCCCACTATATCCATGCCTGGATGAATACGTTCCAAGAAATGTCCAAATAATCTCTTTTTATTTTTTTTGGTTTCTTTTGTTTAACGACACCAATAGAGCACATTGATTTATTAATCATTAGCTATTGGATGTCAAACATTTGATTATTTTGACATGTAGTCAAGTGTGAGTCAGCCTGCAACTGGTTTTGAAACACTGTCATCAACTTGAAAGTTTGATGTTCTACTGTTGGACAACCGGGGCTCTCTCCACATTCTCATTCATATGTTATTTATCTTTTAAAACCTCCTAACCTTTAATGTATTGCAGGATGCAGTTCTAGATGAAGATACTCATATAACCAAACTTCACCAAGCTTTTGTTGATAATCGCAATTCCGAGTTTGTTGGTCGCAAGAAATTGATTAAAGAGTGCATTAAGAAGATTGTTAGCTTGAAGACTGGAATTCTGTGTCTGGCTGGGAAATCAGGCTGTGGAAAGTCCTCATTGGTGGTAAGCAGTGCCTCTTAAAATAGCTTATCAGCTGGTAAAATAAACAGGAAAGTCCTCACTTGCGGTAAGCAGTGATCTATGATGTCATGAATTTCTTGAAAAGTATGATGTCATTAGAAACCAGATTATTATTTCATATTGGAAACAAGATTATGATGTCATATTGGAAATCAGATTATAATTAAATATTGAAAACCAGATTATGATGTCATAATAGAAACCTGATAATGATGTCATATTGAAAACCAGATTATGATGTCATAATGGAAACCAAATTATGGTGTCATATTGGAAACCAGATGGTTTACTCAGAGTAATAAAGAGAAATTGGTCAAAATGAGAGTTTTCTTCTAATTTTATTGGATTACGACATTCACTTGCATGACAAAATGGATATTTTATGGCAATAACTGCTTATTCTGGGTATTTTTCACCTGGAATAATTTTATGATGTACAATGGATTGGTTTTCTGCTATTTCCTAATTGAGAATTTTTAAAGAAAAGAAGTAGTTTATAATATTACTAAGGATACTCTACTTATTTCTTTTATTTCCTATCATTCGAAAACATCATGGTTTGAAATGTGTGAACAAAATTTTCTATTTCAGTCGTCTCTGGTACATAGCTACATTGAATCGAAGCAGTGTGTGAATGCATCATCAGTTTTGGTGCATATTGTGGGGGCAGCCCCAGGATCTACAAACATTGGGGCTACTCTGCGCCGACTCTGTCATGAACTCAACATGCAGTTTGGTCTACAGTCACAAATACCACAAGATTACAAGTTAGTATTTAGTTATAAAACAGAATCTAGCTTAGTCAGCAATGTTCTCACGAGGATCTTTGGTCATAGGATCGAATCCCATCAGTGGACTCGTTATCTGATTGTTATTTGCACCTCAACAAGTGTCCATGACTGGTTTATCAAAGGCTGTGGTATGTGCTTTCCTGTCAGTTGCAAAGTGCATTTAAAAGGCCCATTACTGATAATGAAACATAGTAGCATGTTTCCCAATGATTAATAAGTCAGTGTGCTGTATGATTTTCATTAAATAAACAGAAACTTGTTTTTAAAATGATACTAAATATCCAGTTGTGTATGACAAAGTTGTTATCTTTACCAGACAACTAATATTTTCTATCTGTAAAATGAAATAAGCATCCAGTCACGGACACTGTCTGGAACAAATATGTCATTTTGGAAAATCTGACCGTTACAGAGTTAATTTTGTTGGTCATTTTGTCTGATACTTGTGGTTTTAACCTTTAATGAAAATCAACAGATCTATATAAAACTCACTCTATGCTTCTTGTGTGTATTACAAAAATTAGACTAATCTCATTGATAAAAAACATACACTATAAAACCCTAGTTTTATTCATTTTTACAATTCTCTATAAACAGTTGTGTGGCAGAAACATTTTCTTTAATATTGGTAATACATGTAAATATTTCATTAGACCATTTGTTCATCCCCAAAATGAATTTGCAGTTGATGACAATTCTCCAGTTATATAGTTATAATACTATTTGACATGAATGTGCAGTTTGATGCTGTTTTCAGATACATACACTAAATATTATGATTGAATGACCTCACTGTGTTTTTGTAGAAACTTGGTTGTGAAGTTTGCTGAATTGCTGACCGAGAGTTCTAAAGTGTGCGGATCCACCCTGCTAGTCATCATGGATGGCCTTGGCCTGATGGAAGAGTCTAACCAGCCCTACAACATGGAGTGGCTTCCTGATCCTGTTCCTGAGGTTAGTGGATGGTTTATGCAAGATTAAAAATATATGTACAAAACCTATTCTTATTCCTCTCTTTTTCATATCTGCTATCCAATATAGATGTATGTACAATTTATTTTATCTTTATTTTACTTGATTTTTATAAAAATGTTCTAAAGCACACATTTAGAATATGTCATGACTGCTTTCTTGTTTCTTTTCTCTTATTTTTCTTCTTCCCCACAAACCCCTTACCATCTTCATAAATCCTGTCTTGTTAATTGCACCCATTATACTCTTCACACTAATATACATTAACTATTAGTAGATCCATCACTTTATGATGTATTTGCATACAAGTAGTTTATAAAATAAAAATGCATATTGTTTTCACTCATAGCTTTATCGAATATTTTGTTAGTTGAATGTTCTTTATTTGTATTGTTTCAAGACTTATTCTGTAAGGTAATGAATTAGGAATTCCCTATCCTAGCATTACCAATGTATTTTGGGGCAATAAAAAAACAAAAACATCATATGCCAGACATTATTAAGCAAACAGAATTGGTACATGGCCACTATCAGATCCTAGAGTGTAGAGCCCTGTAATAATGAAATCCTTTTTTTCTTCTATGGTGCCTAAGACATATACAGGGTTTAAGCTGTCGTTCGCCAGTTTGCCAAATACGAATTAAAATGGAATTGGACAAACAGTAAATTCGAAAATCTTTGTTACTTGTTTAATTCCCACCTTTAATTGTTAAGCGAACAATCTAAATACTACTTGCTGTGTCTGTGTATTTTTATGCTCACAGATATTTTTTGTCATGGACACTTACCTAAAATCTGATTTTGTAATTTCATTTTCAGAATGTAGTGTTTGTTTTATCTGTTATGGAGAATGAACGATGCCACAAGTCGCTGAAACGGCTGAAGGCAAACGAGATTGTCATTGGTGGGTTAGACATGTTTGACAAGGTAGAAGTGGTCAGGACAAGTTTGTCTGCACATCGCAAAACACTGGATGAATCACCTTTTAATAACCAGGTAATTGACAAGTATGTGGTTAAACATCATAGCCACTAAACTTGAATATCTAAACAACCAGGCAATTTCAGATTTATTCTAAAAATCAAGAAAAACTCATAGAATTTTTTCTAATTATTAGAAACAACTGGACAATTCTCAGAAAAAATGTATCGTATATTTTACACTTTTAATATAGAAATACTGTATATTCCCTATTTAATGCCCCCTGAGGGCATTGCATTTTGCGAATTTGGAGTTAATTGAATTCAAGATAGTTTGAAATCGTGTTTTTACTGTTAAATATTTTGTGCAATACAGATTACTAGTATGTGCATTCATTACCTACTTTGGACACTACAGCGCAATCATGGATTTATGCTGGTGTAAGTCATTTTTATTTTACAAAATGGCTTGTGGTGGGTTGGGGGGGCATTAAATAGGGAATATATGGTATCTTATTAATTGCATAAAATACGTATGCACTGTGTATAATCGATTAAGAAGATTCTGATGTATTTTAAGATGAAGCTGCTAATGGGAAAGAAGGATGCACATAACCCACTCTTCTTGAAACTGGCATGCGAGGAGCTTCGTGTTTTTGGCATTTTTGAAAAGATTTCTCCGAAGCTGAAATCACTTCAACATACCGTCCCGACCATCCTGCAAGAAGTGCTGACCAGGCTGGAAACAGACCATGGGAAAACACTTGTAGCTACAGCTCTCTCTTTTCTCGTCTGTGCACGCAATGGTCAGTATTTAACAAGGGACCATTCAACTATTACTCAGGAAGGAAAGTTTAAGGGGCACGAGGGCATGCTCCCCCTGGACAATTTTTAATTTGGAAGACCTATAGTGACTATATAAAATAAACCCTAAGATGTGTATGCTATTTTCTTGAGTTAAAAAGAAGTTGAGATTCTCAGGGGGTCAACTGGAGGGTACTACCCTGGGCTTTGGATTGTATTATATTCACATTCGAGATTAATGTCAAAAATCCTTATACTTTGAAAGGAGGGTGGGATAGAGAGGGAATTGTCTAATTTTATGTTATGTTATGTAATTTTTGAATAGCACCAAAAATAAAAACAGTTATAAACTGAATCAGACATTTTTAAAAACAAAAATTAGTGTTATGAATTGAATCAGGCATTTTTAAAAACAAAAATTAATGTTTAGAATCTTGACTCAAAACAAAATATCTTAATTCTAATGTTATGCTATTTCTATGGATTTATGGTGACATCGGTATTTTGTGTTTTATATAAGCACAGACTGAATGGTTAAAATTTGTTGTTTAAGAGGTATGACAATTGTTTTCTAGTGTGATCTTTTTAGGGAACTTTTTGTTTTGTACCATGTCACAAAATGCTATGTAAATTTCAGAGATCACTACAAAACTCATTAAATAGCTGTAGAACACTGGGTTGTAGAACAAAGTGCTGTAGAATACTGGGTTGTAGAAAAAAGTGCTGTAGAACATTGGGTTGTAGAACAAAGTGCTGTAGAACACTGAGTTGTAGAACAAAGTGCTGTAGAACATTGGGTTGTAGAACAAAGTGCTGTAGAACTAAATTGTAGAACAAATTTCTGTAGAACTGGGTTGTAGAACAAAGTGCTGTAGAACACGGAGTTGTAGAACAAAGTGCTGTAGAACATGGTTGTAGAACAAAGTGATGTAGAACACTGGTTTGTAGAACAAAGTGCTGTAGAAAACTGCATTGTAGAACAAAGTGCTAATGAGTTGCTTGTTTCTAGGGTTACTTGATGGAGAGCTATGGGATCTTCTGTCCTGGCATCAGCAGCTAAGTGGAACTAAGTTCGTTGTCAAGGATATGCTCAACATGGAGGCTCCCACTGACAATCGTCTGGCCCCAGTCAGATTTTCCTTCCTCAAGCGATCCATCCAAGGCTTTTTGAATCCAACAGGCAGTTGGTAAGCATTATTAATGAAGAACATTTGAAGCATAAAGAGGCAATTATGCATTTATTGGGTAGAATATATAATTATGAATGAGGTGTATTATTTCTCTTTCAAAAATCAAAGATCAAAATACATGTATGTTCAGTATTAGAATAAATTAAGAACCAAATAATTTAGAAAAACTTTCTTAGTAAAAACCTAGGGATGGATCTTTAGGAAGGAGAGCCATTAGGACCATGTGTGCTCATTTCCTTTTCTTTTACATTGTCACCATGCACTGGCCCTACCTTACTGGTTGGTTGTATTTAAGGTTTAAGCACACTGTCCTGGGCACATAACACATCTTCCTGTGCTGTCTGTCTAGGACTGAGGTTAGTGTAAGTTGAAGGTACGAAGCCAGTACTGAAATTATTGATTATAAATCTTCCAGCTGTTCATCTTCTTCAGTGTTCATCTGACTTGCTCTGGCAAAGGTAGATGCTTGATTCCCATAGCAAAAGTAAATGATTGATGAAGATGTTAAAAGAGTAGATTTATATACTTTTAGAGTTATAGACATTCATTAAATCAAACTGAGAAAATGGGCTTTAAAGATAAATTTGGATTTAAACAATGCTGTGGCTTTTCATTTTTCGCTTATGTTTAAACATAAAATCTTTAAAATTTGACTAACAAAATTCAGTTAAACTTACAAAATTCAGTTAAACCTTTAACTCTTTAATTTGTACATAGATTCTATGTGATTTATTTGTTGATAGACAATAAATCATGCTATTGCTCTTTATTAGGAGTTCTCAATTGAGTTTGGCCCATGCAGAAATAGTGACGGCTGTGCGACAGCGCTACTTCAAGGGTATGTCAGCAGACAATGAACTTTATCATCACAAGCTTCTAGCTGGCTACTGGTTTAGACTGGCTGACCCTGAGAAGGATGAGACTTGGAAGAGTAACTACACCCGAGCATTCTCAGAACTGCCATATCATTTAGTAAGTGTTTCTGTTACACGTACAACATCTGAATTATTTGTGTGCTTTTCCTTCATGTAAGTCAAAAGAACTGTACTCTAAGGTTTACATATGTTTTATTTTAAAGTTAAATACACGATATCAAACTCACTATCATTTATTATCAGATATATGTACCGAATCATATAAATTTGACAACTTAACAGTCTAATATCATGATGAAATGTAAAAACCAAAAAATGTACTTTTTACCCTCAAACTGTAAAATACTATATTTTCATGGGAACTTAATTTTTGCGCTATTCGCACAAATGTATTTAGCATGAAATTAAGAACCCGTGAAAAATTAAACGTGACTGATTGTCCAGCTGCTAGTAATTGTGGTCTGACTTTAAACATTTAGATACAAGCAATCAACAGTCATGCTTTAAAGCGTAGGTAATATCTTGTGAAAAAATAATAAAACATCACATCATATAATTTGATGTTCTTGTTTAATGTTGAGTGTGCTATAATTTATGTTTGGTAATTATTTTTTACTAAATTACTTTTAAGTTGAATCGTAAACACGTGCCTTGGCTGCCATCTTTGTTTATTTGAGTATCTGAAGCCAGTGATAACTAATTACTATGACCGCTGACATTTTAGTTTCACTGTACACGCCGAATGAGTGGCAGGGAGGATGGACAAGGATTAAATATACTGGACTAATTAAATGGATATTTTGCTGTTCTATTACATGAATAATAATTTTAAAACAATGTTAAACGTTTATTCCTTTGTTTGCAGAATAATATTTCATGGGTGCCAAGTTATGTTTACACTGCCCATGTAACATAGTGTATGACACTATCGAATTCAATGTAGCATTGGTAATTGCTATTTGTGTTCTTATATGTTCACAAAAATATTTGTTTCGATTTTTAAAAATATGAATTGGCCAGCTGACATGTAATACGGTGCTTGAAAAAAATTAGTTTTTTTTTAATCAAGGATACGCGAAATATTAATTCTGTGAACATGGCAACATTTCTTTAGCGCAAAAATTACACCTCTCGAAAATAAATGATTTTACAGTAGTTAGTCCTCATTTTGAATTAAATATCATATGTTTTTATTTACTTCTATCAGTATACCTTATATTCTTCATTTCAGACATGTTGCGGTGCCTTTTGTGACCTAGAAGATGTTCTGTGTGATGTTCGGTTTATCTACACTAAATGCCAACTTGGTCTTGCACCTCTGCTTATGGAAGATTACACTGCTAGAGGTATGTATGTCATAAATGAATAATTTTGTAATGGTATCTGTTTTGCTCAAGAGAAAAAAGGCGAGATGTAGGTGTTACGTTTTTGGAAATGATTACATCAACTTATGCATACGTTACTAACTTAGTATTTTGTTTTGTTTAAAGACACCACTAGAGCACATTGATATATTTAATTTAATAATCAGCTATTGGATTTTAAACATTTGGAAATTTTGACACATAGAGAAGGTGTGAGCCAACCTCTAAAGGGATTTAAACCACAGTCTTATTTATAGACTTTAGTGTTAAGAAAAAGTAAAGTTTGTTTTATTTAACGATGCCTCTAGAGCACATTGATTTTTATCTTATCATCGGCTATTGGACATCAATCATAATATTATGGTCATCATGACATATTTATTTAGAGGAAACCCGCTGCTGCCACATCGACTACTCTTTCAAAAAAGCAGCAAGGGGTCTTTTATATGCACCATCCCACAGACAGGACAGCATATACCATGGCCTTTGATGAACCAATTGTGGACCACTGGTTGGAATGGAAAATAGCCTGATGTTTCATGAATATCTTACACTTTAGTGTTAAGAAATACATTTTAAATGTTTAAATGTTTTTACTCTAGGAACCAGCAACAGATTTCTGGAAAAGGAACAGTCAAGACTTCTTGCTTTACCCAGAGTTCAGCAGTACAAATCCTTTGTGTCAAGGAACCTGCATGTCTTAACCAGGTAACATATGAAGACGTCAATGGCAAAACAATCAGGGTCATACATTTCCAAAATTTTACCTGATACTGCCATCTTTAACTGCATACGAACACACTTGTTTTCAAATGTCCCTTTATATGCAGGATGATCAGAGTCCTTCTTAAGTATGAGGCATTGAATACCCTGTATCCGTGCCTGGAAATAAGATGAAAAAGGAGGCCTGTAGATAAAAAATATATCACATCAAAATAAAATTCTTTCATTATTATTCTAGGTTATAAACATCATATTAAATTATAGTTTTCCTCAGGCCATGGCTCATTTTATACCACTGAATTATTTTTGTATATAAAATATATATTATTTATAATATAACGGTACTTCAGAACCAAAAGGATGTAAATTATGGTTTGGCACTTACTGGTATCACTGAATGCCCCTAAGTGAACTACATCTGGTGCACAAAGGGTGTGTTTAGGTTTCTGAAGCTATCCCACATTTATCTTGAAATCAAAAGATATTCCACATAAAACTTGTATCCATGTGAGAAACAGTTTTTTGCCCTTTTCTCCATTACCTGCTACAACAGCTTACACCCTTCTGGTTCTGAAGCAGTGATAATATCATGTCATGTATATTGTGATGGATAATAAATTCCGGGAGTCAACAGAATTCAATAGTTATTAATGACTTACCAATACTTTTATATGTTTTTTTCTAACAATTTGTTTTTGTTAAGTCTATATGTATATAATTACAATTTTAGTCACCCTGCACTGACGTGGCAACAGGCAATGAATGAGCCATCAGACTCGTACCCAGCAGGTGAGGCCCGGTCTCTTCACAGCGGTGGCTTTATCTCTGACAAGATGCTGTACATGGAGTGGTCCAATAAACCTAGCTGTGCAGACCCATGCTATTTGACCATTAGCAATCTTCCACAGGTGATCAGCTATTAAATATATTTTTAAATATATACTGAACAGCAAAAGAAATTCAAATGTTTGTTCAGATCCAGTTTAATCAAATTAGACGAAAAATTAATAAAACCATAAAACTCACGCTGTGCATGCTTTACACTTTACATATACCTCCAGTAAGCAAAACAGCCAACATCACAATATGGTTAACCTTTTTTCAGTCAAACATTGCAAATTAAATTTGCATTTCTTTTCCTGTTCAGTATATAATTTATTTAATAGTTCTTAAAAACTTTTATCAAAACTCAGTGTAAAAGTAACAAATTTTTATAAGAAATTTATTTTCCATCTGTGGTATATTCAACTGATGGTTATTGTTTTCATCAGTCTTATTTATTACATAGTGTGTTATATATTTTTTCACTATATTGTATATGGTTTAATATTTTAATCAGCACTTCAAACTGATTTTTATTAGTAAAAGATTTATTTTAACCATTGCTTGACTTCATCAGCAGATTTAAAAAATACTTTTGGGTTGTTAAACAATAATACTATCAAAAACACAGTACGTATGTATGAATGTATGTATGTATGTTTTTGTTTGTTCATTTGTCTTCCATCTATTAAAGAAGTATTATTAATTGAGTACAGGAAAGGTCCTAATACTGTATAACCGGAAATTTTCAAGGTCTTAAAGTTTCGTGGTTTAGCGATTAAAAACATTTCGAGGCTTCAGAAGTCTAAGATAGTTAGTTTTCTATTTTCGTGCTTTCGAAAATGTGGTAGATTTTTTTTTTTTTTATTACCCTGTGTATAAAAGCTGTCATTGTTTCACGTTGGCTCCCAGTTGAAGCAAACAATAAAGTACTCAGCTGTAATTTTTGCTACGGCTATATGCTATTAGTGAGACAACTGTTCATAGTCTTTGATTACCCAGTATATAGAAAACCAATTAAGATATGATTCAGAAGTTTTGTAATTCAGACGCTGTAGTATTTATTGTTTAATCTGAGCCTTTTACTCACTTGCATAGTAAGCTGACTTAGTATGCAAGGACAGCACACATACTGATACGCACACAATTTAACATTAGGATTATTCGGTTTTATTGATTTTATTGTGTTTTATTCTGACTCAACATTATAATCAACATTCAAACAAAAAACAATAACTTGTTGTATGGAATATACTGTTCTCTTAATGTTTCCTGTGTTCTGCGCATAACCGGAAATAAAATATCACGGTAACTTGTCAATTTATTACGATGTTAACAATAAATATTTTAGATCAATTTTTTGTGATATTTTCAAATATTTTCGAGGTTTTATATTTTCGAGGTTACACACTTACCCTTGAAAACAACGGAAATAAAAACCCACGAATATTTCCGGTTATACGGTATAGGCTATCAGCATGATGACAAGTCCCTTCTGCAAAAAAATAAATAAATAAAAAATAATAAAATGGCGGAATAAAGAATATTGTTTAAGACAAAACACAGTACAGCTAAGTCTTGTGGTAATATGTAAAGTAAAAATTAAAAGCAGTTAGTAATTGTTTTGTTTTGGTTTATGTATGGTTGTTTGATATTAAAAATAAATGTTAATTACATGAGATGTCTTTGTTTTCAGCCATCTACCTGTGTAGCCATATCACCCGAGAGTCGCTATTTGGCAACTGGAGGGCTTGATGGATTGGTCAGATTGTATGACATGGCAACGGCTAAGGTACTTATTGATGATAATGATGATGATGAATTCATCTATTTCATATATATTTTCACATTGCTTTAATTTATAATAGTTCTTATCACCATCAAGTTTTTTCAGAAATATATTCTGTCATTCCATATTCACTTTAATTAATTTATGTTAAATGAGTCATTATCAAAATTAAAAAAATTAAATATTCTGAAGATAGTTTGTATTGGCATACATACAGGAGGTAAAATATTTAATAAAAATTTCCATTTAAAAAAATATATTAACATGTGACAGAAATTTTAAGAATGACTTGATAAGTAATTACAGATTTTTAATTTTTTATTCTGCTTTGCATAATTAATATCTTATTATTTTCTAATTTAGTTGTTGAAGACATTCCATGGACATGCTGATGCCGTGGCTGATGTGTGTTTTGCTGGAAAAGGAACGCTATGCAGTGCATCACTTGATAACACTCTCAGTCTGTGGAATGTGGAAGATGGACACAGGTAAAAAGAAATTACCACACTTGTCAAAATTACGAGTATGAACATTTTGTTTACACCTCACTAGATCAAGTCTAATTTGACATAATTACATTATTTTACTGTCAAATCGATCATAGGCAGACACCCAAGAGAATGAAAAAAAGTGGCTTTAAACCACAAATAGATGCTTTTACAAGATAAATTGTACTAAATGAGCTAATATGGGAGAAAATAAAGATGGTCCTTTAAGACAGGTGACTGCTTAATACAGCTGTCTGCATAACTTTATACAGGGTTTCATATGACGCAGGAATCCTGCAATAGTTTTCTAAAATACTCCTAAATAAAATATATGTGCATCATGGTTGATGCAAAATATTTCCAACTTCAATCAATTTTAATTTTTTTAAATACACAAAAACCTATTATTTATGAGTAGAAAAACAATGGATATACATGTGTTAGTATTATAAAGATAGAATAGTGGATAATGAATATAATGTGTGCATGTAATATAAACAAGACAGTTATTCAGTTAATTATATGATTGAAATAATATGCATGACTCCCATTTTTGAATGATTGACTTCCAAAATAAAAACCTTTGAGTCACGATGACTCCCATTTTCGAGATGCTAGGTGGAGCCCTGGGGCCATATTTATCAAACAACTTAAGTTTTGAGTTAAGTTTGGACTTAAGTTTCTAAAATTGACTTAGTTAAATCAAAAACTTAAGTTAGTATTTATCAAAGAACTTAAGTCAAAACTTAGCTAAGTATAAAAAAAAACTTAAGTCGTTTTTTTTGTCTGACGCCGAAGTTGTTGTTAGGGAAAACCCTGTACTGTTCACCGCTGGTGTTATGCCGAGTACGAAAACCAAGCAACGGAATCCCCTCTTTTTATAAATAGTTACATGTATTTCCCGTTTGCCGATTCCGTGTAGCAGGCGACCGATTAATCTTAGATTTTTTTGCTAGAATAATCAACTAAAGAGATGCATAAGGAACATTTAAAACACCCAGGATATTTAGTTAAATACTAATTTAAAGAAGAAAAAAAAACATTAATTAAATTATTTTTGCCTAACATTTTGGTGAGTGGAAAGTCACATGACGTCACCGGTGAATCGTGTTGTTTACAATTTTCGCCGGTCAAAGTGGCCCCAAAGATGACAATTTTAAAAGTGTGGGGAAACAGGACTTAGTAACATTAATGGTTTTAGGGGATAATAAACATCTGAGGTAAGTTACTC
>JAULBS010137811.1:0-12923 GCA_032355785.1 Symmetromphalus regularis | reverse complement strand
TGCTGCGAGCGTGCAAAGTAGACTTATACATCGTTTACCTAGACCAGTATACCTTGCTGCGAGCGTGCAAAGTAGACTTATACATCGTTTACCTAGACCAGTATACCTTGCTGCGAGCGTGCAAAGTAGACTTATACATCGTTTACCTAGACCAGTATACCTTGCTGCGAGCGTGCAAAGTAGACGGATACATACTTTACCAAGAACATTGTACCTTGCTGCAAGTGTGCATATCCTCGAACGTTTTAAATAATGATTACTAAATTAAAAGGATGATTTGTTTAGCAATACCTACAGTTTTGTGCAGAAACCAGCGTCGCTTTCAAATTCCAGCTAAATTTAGTTTATTTTAAAATGACTGTTAAAAAAAGTAAGTTTTATTATTATTTTATTTATTCTGAAATGTTTTTAACACTATTTGAGAATGACGAGAGACAATGAAAACATGGCAACAAGATGTACTTTATTTATGATATACCGGTGGCATTTTGTCATTTCCAGGACAGAGGTCAAATGGTTTCGTAAAAGGTCATTTACGTCTTAAAGATGTTTACATGTAATAAATTATTATGGAATAAATATCTTTTAACGTTATTTTGTTGTTGGAGAAAATTTTATTTTTTATTATTGTGTCCCCATTATAGTGTCTTAAAATTGCGAATTATTTACTAACATGGATTCGCAGAGGTTTCAAAAATGTATCCAAGGAACAATCTTGAAGTAGTGCAAAATAGTCTGATGATAATAATGAATATGGCGCAGGTCCTGATTGCGATTGTGATGGTGATGACGGTGATGGTGACAATGGCGATGATGATGATTATAATTGACGATGGTGGTGACGACAATGATTGTGGTGGTGGTGGTGGTTTTAGTATATTGTATTTTTGATGATGTTGATGATGATGGTGATGACAATAATGAAGATATCGATTCTGACTGAAGTGGTGGTGATATTGATGATGATGATGATGGTGGTGGTGGTGTTGGTTTTAGTGGTGTTTGTATTTTTGATGATGTTTATGATGATGATGATAATGATGATATCGATTCTGATTGAAATGGTGGTGATAATGATAATAATGATGATGATAGTGATGGTGGTAGTGGTTGTTGTGATGATGATGATGATAGTGGTGGTTATGGTGATGATGATGTGATGGTGGTGTTGGTGATGGTGGCAGTGATGGTGGCAGTGGTGGTGGTGGCAGTGATTGTGATGATGGCGATGATGATGTGATGGTGTTGGTGATGGTGTTGGTGATGGTGGCAGTGATGGTGGTAGTGGTGGTGGTGGCAGTGATTGTGATGATGGCGATGATGATGTGATGGTGGTGTTGGTGATGGTGGCAGTGATGGTGGTAGTGGTGGTGGTGGCAGTGATTGTGATGATGGCGATGATGACAACGATGATGATGATGTCTGTACTGCCTGATCAGAACAGATAGGTTAATTTTAGTATATGAGCAGAAACTCAGAGTCATAACACACTGTGGTTACTCTTTTTTCAGCAAGCATTAAGGTAACTTTTATATGCACTTTTTTACAGGCAGAACAGCGCAAACCACAATCATATACCAGTAGTCTACCACTGGACTCGATTATTATTCGGAAATACGTCATAAGATTATCTTCTAGGGTCGTGGATGAGCAGGGGTAGTAATGAGATAATAAGTGACAAGATGGAGGAAGAATGAATAAATTTGGCGGAGAAAAAATCGAAAATAACTACAAAGCAAATATATATACAAGGATCTTAGCATGAAATAACTCATTACGATTTCCATTTATATATTGACGTGTAAACTATATGTATATTATTTTACAGTGAAATGTATTTATAATTGTATATATATCATCCTGTAATCTTTTTTTTGTCATATACATATTGTATTAAACGTGTTCCTCTTATGCCGTTGCAGAACGACCTGAGTGAACTAAATTTCTGTTCTCTCCTGTTCAGGAATGGTTGTCTAGTGTGGGAGAATGAATCTTTTAAACTAGATCTGTCAAATTTTCTTAAAACATCAGTCTTTCAGTTATGTATTCCTAAAGCTAATTTATTTAGTAAACTGATACCTGTAAAATAACTATCCCAGCAAAACCCTGCAAGCACAAACCGAAATTGAGCGAAAAAGACAAGCGTGGACACTGGGCTGTCAAACGTCTGCTGCCATCAATGATCTGTGAGTTATGACGTCTGCTCAGACAAGCAGACGACAGAGTAATTACGGTTTGATTGTTGTCACTTGTATTCTGAATACAGTGAACTCTACTCGTATTCGAGCGGGATGTAGCTCAAACGGTAGCGTGTCTGTCTGTGAACCGATAGGTTGTCGGATCGATCCTTCTCAGTGGATCCATTTGCAGTTTGGTCTATTTTCCGTTCCAACCAGTGGTCCACAAATGGTTTATAAAAGGCTGTAGTATGTGCTGTCCTGTCTGTGGGACGGAACATATAAAAAATAACCTTGCTGCTTATTGGAAGGAGTAGTCTATGTGGCGGCAGCGGGTTTCCTCTAAAAGACATATGTCAGAATGACTATATGTGTGACGTCCAATAGCCGATAAGATAAAAATCAATGTGCTCTAGAGGCGTCGTTAAATAAGACAAACTTTCTACTCGTGTTCTATCTTAAAACATTTCAGTTAATTAAACCAGCCTCCGTGGCGAAGTGGTTAAGCTATCGGATGGTAGGTACTAGGATCGAATCTCAGTCGTGGCAGATGATTTTAAATTTTAGTATCTGCTCTAGAACGCCGACAAATGGTCCACAACTGGTTTATCAAAGGCCGTGGTATGTGCTATCCTGTCTGTGGGATAGTACCTATAAAAGATTCCTTTCTACTTATCGATAAGAGTAGCCGCATTAGGCAATAACACTAACCTCTGCCCTGGACAGACAGCTCAGGAAGATGTGAGCCCAGAGCAGCGTGCTTGAACCTGAATTGGATATAAGCACAGAAATAAACACAACCAACCAACCTTTGAGTTAATTAAGGAAGAAGTAATGACAACCCAGCTCAGGGCGGAGATTTATTGAAAATGCGCGTTTTAGTTATTGTCATTTATTTGATCCTATTCATGTTGTTTATAGAACGGTTACTACTATTATTAAATTGTGTTATCCACTCTAACTTTGTTTTGAGTTAAAACTGAATGATATCCACAGAAAGAACACATACCATAGCGTAGAAAGTGAATTAACTGCTGCTATGTAAAACGCTGTCCTGCAGAAAAAGTGATTTTGAAAAAAAATTGGGAAACAAGAAGAAGGAATATATGATTGTAGATTTAAGTTTATAGGTGCTTACATATATATAAATCATCACAAAACGTACAACGCGACATCATTGAACTACAGAACGTACAACTCGACAGCATTGAACTGCAGAAACTACAACGCGACAGCATTGAACTGCAGGACGTACAATACGACAGCATTGAACTGCAGAAACTACAACGCGACAGCATTGAACTGCAGGACGTGCAACGCGACAGCATTGAACTGCACAACGTACAACACGACAGCACTGAACTACAGAACGTACAACACGACAACATTGAACTGCAGAACCTACAAGGAGACACCAGTGAACTGTAGAATCTACAACGAGACACCAGTGAACTGCAGAACCTACAACGAGACACCAGTGAACTGCAGAACCTACAACGAGACACCAGTGAACTGCAGAACCTACAACGAGACAGCATTGAACTGCAGAACCTACAACGAGACACCAGTGAACTGCAGAACCTACAACGAGACACCAGTGAACTGCAGAACACAACATGAGCTGATCTTCTATTCTTTTTTATTCTTTTTATTATTACTATTATTATTATTATTTATTTTTTTGGAATGTCTGAAAATCATAGCGTCAGTAGTCGGAAAATCATAATATATGATTATAGCATTTTAACTACAGAAAATTGCAGTACTAAAATGTTGCACCAGCTTCATACAAACATATATTGGTCTGTTGGAGTCCGTTCGGTTAGAATCGTGGGCTGACGTGTTTGTGTTGTGTTATTTCATCTGCTGCCTGTAGAGTAGCAGTTTTACCAAACAGTATATGGAAAAGTCTGCTTAACACAAAACAAAATTAAGGAAAAGCGCTTCTTGTTATATTTTAAGTTTTAAAATTGCGCATCACCATTGATAAAAAAAAACCAATGACTACGCATTAAATAAACCTAGATACGCCCTGGCATAGTCATAGGGGCGGGATGGGTGAACTGTCAGTGTAATTCAAACTGCTTGGTGACAAGAACGTAGCTAAAAATAAAACAGCTAGTAAGTTTGACTTACCATAGGCATGTATATGTGTCAGAGAGACATGTGTTTCCTTTTTAAGACAACATGGGTTGCGCTCGAGGCTTAAAACACTAATAATGTATGACAATAGGTAGACAACAGAAAAACATGTTTTACACTCAGAAAACTGGTTAATTAAAACTGGTAATTGATATACATTATTTAATCATTAGATGTCCCAAAAAAGAAAGGACTGTTTATTTAACGACCATTAGAAGTCAAAAGAATGGTAGTTTTCTAAAAAAAAAAAAAAAAAAAAAATCAAGGATTGTTAAAGTACGACATTCGTGGCCACTTTTAAATGCAAAGTTTCTGTTTCGATTTTTCAATGCCACGTTTGTTTTACGATTTTTAAATGCAAAGTTTCTATGAAGGCATTCAAATGCAAGCCTTTTCGATGGAGTATTTTTATTGCAGTTTTAATGAAGATCTATAAATGCAAACAGTTTCTATGATAATTTTCGGAGTACATCTGAAAGTGTATATGTGTGGGGTGGGTGGTGGGTGGGGTGGGGTGACACACTGTAAAGTAAGTGACCGACGGACAGCATCGTTCATGCAGGAACCCCTCATACATATTGGACTTGAAGTGTAAAAAGGAAAGGGTGATCTTTAGTGGTAGGACATCGGACTCTAAAGCTAACACAGTGGTTAAAACACCGTCTATTGCTGGTTCAGGCTTGAATAAGTGTAAACATTTCCAAATGTTTGACATCTAATAGCCGATGTTTAATAGATCAATGTGCTCTAGCGGCAAAAAAAGGAAAAGGTTGTTTTATTTAACGACGCCTCTAGAGCACATTGATTTTTATCTTATCATCAGCAATTGGACGTCATACATATGGTCATTAAGACATATGTATTTAGAGGAAACCCACTGCCACCACATACCACGAACTTTGATAAACCAGTTGTGGACCATTGGTTGGAACGGAAAATAGCCCAAACTCCATAAGGGTCACTGATAAGGATTGATCCAAGACCGACCGATTCACAGGCAGACACGCTACCGTTTAAGCTACGTCCCGTTCCTCTAGCGGCAAAAAAAAGGAAAGGTTTGGTTGTTTAACGACACCCAGCACGTTTTATTCAGTGGTTATTAGGTATCAGACATATGATGTTTAACGACACCCAGCACATTTTTATTCATTGGTTATTAGGTGTCAGACATATGATGTTTAACGACACCTAGCATATTTTTTATTCAGTGGTTATTAGGTGTCAGACATATGATGTTTAACGACACCTAGCACATTTTTTATTCAGTGGTTATTAGGTGTCAGACATATTATGTTATGCGACTCATGGTCCTTAAAAAGGAAATCCACTATCGCAACCTATTTCCGATTAGCAGCAAAGACTGCACATACCACGGCTTTTGATCAAATCAGTTGTAGACCACTGTTCGGTGCAAGTAGCACTGAACTCTGGGTTAGAGTCAGTATCGAGCTTACAAATCCCATGCCTCGACTGAGATTTGATCCTGGTACCTACTGGCCGTGAGACTGGCAACTTGACTACTACATCTCCGTGGCCATTGATAGACAAATAAATGCTTACAAATACTAAGACGAAGTACTTGATCCAACAGCTGATTCTGTTATGCAGAAGAACAACTATGAATTTCAGCAGAATAATGCCAGGCCCCTGGACGGATCCAAATAGTCGGGGGGGGGGGGGTAGGGGGCGTGGATATATATTTTTTCTCCTCATAATTTAGTTTTAACTCTGGAAGTCCTTCAGTATTAAAAAAAATCTTTAAAATATCTTTCAACCACAGGCTTGCAAATTTCCTGCATTCGTCTATGGACACTACTTAATTGATCATGCACTTTTTGCAACAAGAACGAATTTAGGACGTTCACCAAAGTGCCCAGATCTTGATCCAATCAATCATTTATCGGACTTCCTTGGAAAGCTAATATTACAGCATTCTCATTGACGTAAGAGTTTTAATGAGTTCCATAACACTCATTAACAAGATGAGTCGGCGTACAAGTTGCCCAGAAGGTGCCAGTATTTGTGATACTCGTAGCAGACACATTCGATATTAGACTTTCATATCGTTCTTATTTTCAAATATGTATGTTTCTGGACTGGGGTAATAATAGTATTTTATCAATTAAATTAGTGTGTTTCTTTTTTCAAATAGTATCTAAAACAAATTTGCCATTATACACTGAAGAAAACCAAATGCCGATACTGGAGTACCAAGCACAATTGCTGATAACATAATATATATTTCTTTATTTTAAGATTTCCATTTTAAAAAATATATTGGTTTGTCTTTTTTCAAATACAGGCGTGGATGCAGGATTTCTGAAAGGGGGGGTCCAAATGTGATGAGTGAATACGACTGGGGAAACATTATTAATTTTTACGTCCTTCCATTCGGAAAAAAATAAATATATATAAATTTCTAGAATGGGATGGGGAGGGGTCCGGGCTCCTTGGACCCCCTCTGGACCCGATACTGAAATATAGTCATTTGTCAGCATTTTGTGTCGCATATTTATAAGCGGAAGCATGGACGGGGTCTATGGTTTGAAACCCTCTTTTACCACTAATTTTTATTTTTTACCATTATAATTTGGTAGTAACTTTGGATCCCGTTCAATATTAAAAATCTTGAAACTATCTTTGGAACTCCCTTTCCAAAATTCCTACACGCGACCATGATATTTGGTCAATAAGCAGATATTTTACCAAATGTGTTATTGATAAAGTTTTTAATATAAGTGAATCAAAAGATAAAACAATTACAATATCCAAGCATAATTACATTCAAATATGAAAGACATTTTATATACATTATAATTAATATTATTTAAAAGTAAATACAGCAATTACTTATGACAAAGTCTCGGTTACTGCGATTGATAAAGACTTACCAAACCTTGCAGATGACTGGGGTTAATAGGCGAGTCTGTTCTGAGAAAGAGTTTGGCCCATTCCGTCTCCTAGCAGCACGCACACTAAACCTGTGATAACCCGGCATAAGTTTTTCTCTTAAATACCGGCAAATAGCGACATACCCAATTTATCATGTCACCTGCTTGCCATAACATTTTGTCTTACATGATGTTTTGGCTATTCCCTCAAAACTCCGCCTCTGACCAGGGAAAACGTTGACGCCGATGTCTGATGAGCAACGACGTGTTCGTTTGATGTTGAGTGAATGACATGCTGTCATGCATTCTAATACACTACTTTGTCATAATCATGCAAATTATGTCGTTTTGGCTGGCTACTTTGTGTTGCTTATAGTTACGCTGACCCGTCAAATACTTATGTTGGCCATAATTACACGGACATAAATCACAAGACGGAAATGTCTCTTTTTTTTTGTCCGGTGTTCTTCGGAAAGATGAATATCGTTAGCCGAGTACACCCGATGAATACCGAACGTGAATAGGAAGATGGGCGTGTTGGATTTGTCAGATGTTATTTATAATTTTTGACAAAGCAACATAATGGTTTCAGCAGGGAGTCTGATATCTGTTTCCGATTATTAAATTAAATTTTAATTAATTCTAAAACATAATTTGATATTTTTGTTGTGAAATGGTCGGTGGATGTATGTAGTAAAAGACTCGAATTATGAAACACTCTGGACTTTTATTTAATTTGTTTCATGTTTGCTTTTAATTTTATTTTTTATTTCTTTCTTTCTCTCTCTCTCTCTTTCTTTCTCTCTTTCCTCTGTTTCTCTTTCATTTTTCTTTCTTTTTTCTTTCTTTCTCTTAATTTTTTTAAAAATTTTTTTTTTATCTCTTTCTTACTTTCGTTTTCTTTCTTTTTTTCCTCTTTATTTTTCTCTTTCTTTTTCTTTCTTTCTTTTTTTCTTTCCTTCTATCTTTATTTTTCATTAAAATTTTCTTTATTTAAGGTGGTTGTGGTGTGTGTATATTTGAGATGGTGGTGGTTGTAGTGTATGTAAAATGATTTGAGTTTTTGTAATTGTTTTTGTTTGGAGTGACAGTGCGTTTAAGTGTTTTGTTTTCAACTTGTTTCATGTCCCGGTTTTCAATACAAATTATTTTTTTAAATCTAAATTGGTAAGTCGATGGTAAAAAAACACACAAAAAACCCCACTATTATTATTGTTTATACTTAAAACCTCTGTAAAAGGTAAAAAAAAAACATCTGAAAATAAACATCAGGAAATAATGATTGGCTGTTTTAATGTTTCTAGATGAATTATGAAAACCGAAATACCGCGCTACCGAGATATTTCAGTATTTAGATTCTCCATTTTCACAGTTCCGCCAGGTTTGTTTTAGATGGTGTGGCCATTTTGATAATGTAACGCCTCACTGACTAAGATAACGGATGATGCAATAACTTATTTTGACGGTATACAAGGTGGTAAAAACAACGGATCTAATAATAGCTGGGTTTATGACAGGTGTCACTGGCGCCGGAGAGACTTATTGCGAACTACTTGTTTTAAAAACATACAATTATCCTACCCCAGGGGCGCTGGAGCCGGGGGCGTTGGAGGGGGGGGGGTTGCAGCCCCTTCAATAACTGTCATAAATATATATATATATATTTTTAATTCATTGTTGAATTATTCACCGGCAAATTCTGACGTTCAGAAACGGGAGCACCCCCACCGCCCCCCCCGCCCCCCCCAATATGAGCAACCCCACCAATATGAATTTCGTTCCAACGCCCCTGTACCCATCTCTGTATACCATCGATCAGTAAATTAAAAAAAAATTATACTCTTCGTGTGACCAAATCAAAGCTAACTAAAAATACGGGCCCCAGTGGTGCAGTGGTTAAGCTATCGATGGTAGATACTGGAATCGAATCTCAGTCGAGTCATGGGATTTGTGAGTGCTTCGCAAGGATCAATGAGTAAGTGTATACCACTTACACCGACCAGTGGTCCACAACGGGTTTATCAAAGGCCATGGTTTGTGCTATCCTGTCTGTGGGATAGTGCATATAAAAGACCCCTTGCTGCTTATCGATAACAGTAGCCGTATTAGCGTGGCGAGTTTTGTCTTTCCTACTAACACTAACAGACAGCACAGGAAGTTGAGTTGCGTACCCAGGACAGCGTGCTTGAACCTGAATTGGATATAATCACGAAAATAAATACAACCACCCAATCAAAGATAACTTCAGCAATTCTTTGTTTGTAGTCTTTCGTGGTAAAACATATTCTGCAAGAAAGGAAAGGTTTGTTTGTTTAACGACACCCCAGCGGCTATTAGGTGTCTGACATATGGTATTCTGTGACTCATGGTCTTTAGAGGAAACCCACTACCGCCATATAGGCTACTCTTTCCGATTAGCAGCAATTGTTCTGATATATGCACTTTCCCACAAACAGGACAGCACATATCATAGTCTTTTATAAACCAGTTGTGAACCACTGGTGGGTGTAAGTGGGTTACTCCTACACATTGAGTCTTTGTTGAATAGGTTGGAGCCGCTATCGAGATTAAAAATCCATGCGTCCACCGATATTTAATACCAGCACCTACCAGTCGTGATACTATTTTTTAATTATATTATATATCTCAATTAATTTATTAGTTTTAAATAAATATTAAAAATATTAATTTGTATTACGATAAACAATACACAACTTACATTTATAATATAATTTTATTATTTTTATGAGTAACTTTTACAAGTTCCGTTTAAAACTGTTAACTAATAATGGCTAAGCTTATTTGACGTAAAAATCTCAAAATGTAGTATTACAAAATTTACTCAGGTTGGTCATTAAGTGAAGAGTAGCCCTATTGGATAAAATCTAAATTCATTATCGGTTTCAAAAAAGAAGTTAAAAACATTTTCGTTTCTGTACTAAACAAAACCTCAAAATGTTTGGTTTATAAATTAATATTATCTTTCAAATTCAGAAGATAAGCCTAAGTCTCAGTCAGTTTTCAGAGTGTTAGTGTAACCGAGAAACATTGCAAAGGTCAATGCACAGAGCTATACTCCGCAACACAAGAAGTGGCACACCGAAACGTCATTGCGTTCACCTATACTTCGAGGAGTTGCACATCGAAATGTTAGTGCGTTCACCTATACTTCGCAACAGTGGAAGATGCACATTGAAATGTTAGTGCGTTCATCTATACTTCGCAACACGAGAAGTTGCACATTGAAATGTAAATGCGTTCACCTACACGAGAGCTGACGTCAAAATGACAGTGAGGTGCTTTTCTTCCTGTCCAATGTACGGGATTTTTTGCAGTCCTATACAGGATTTTTTTACTGTCCAATACAAGATTTTTTTTACTGCTCAATACAAGATTTTTTCTTTACTGTCCAATACAAGATTTTTTTTACTGTCCAATACAAGATTTTTTTATTATCCAATACAAGATTTTTTTTACTGCCCAATACAAGATTTTTTTACAGCTCAATACAAGATTTTTTTACAGCCCAATACAAGATTTTTTTTTACTGTCCAATAAAATATTTTTTTTTACTGCCCAATACAAGATTTTTTTTACAGCCCAATACTAGATTTTTTTAATGTCCAATACTAGATTTTTTTACTGTCCAATACAATATTTTTATACTGTCAAATACAAGATTTTTTTACAATCCAATACGGTATTATTATTTACTAATACGGCTTTTTGTGTTCAATACGGGTTCTTATTGTTCGATCACGTGTTATAATTGAAGTAATTTGATTGAAATAGATATATAGGCGTATAATAAAAATATGTTATTTCTGTAAATTTCTATAGAAGTTGAGCTACATGAAAAATGGAAATAAACTTGTTAAAATAAAGTGTAAAGTGCACGTGACAAATGTGTTTGAGAAATATTTAGTTGAATATATACGTTGCGCAATATAAACAAAAACAAAAAATAAAAAAGATATATCAACAACGCAGTAATATACACGTTTTAGGTCACTAAATATTTTAAATGAAAAAAACCTAACACAATGTCTCTGATAGACATAATACATTAGCATGTTTTTGTCTTAAACACTCAACACTATAATGTATCACTTTAATATTTAGTATGAAGATAAAACTAAAGTTGCTAAATAAAATCCATATAGCATTCTATGTGAACTCTAAGGTAGCCAGCATGAGGCAGAGAAGGTGCTTGCCTCGTCTGGAATTTCCGCAGATTTGTTTTATTTGTTTCCCCATGATACTGATATTTATTATCCACATGGTTCAAGCTTCCGGCGTCTGGGTTTGCCTCGGCGTTTTACCCTCTCTGGCTATGTCCGAGGTGAAGGTTATATTTTTGAACCAGTCTATTATTGAAAAGGTGTTTTTCAAAACCTCGCTACATCCATTCATAATTACTAGTAATTACATAGGTTAAAACGGATTTAAGTGTCTTTATATCATTGACATAATCCAGTGGTATGTTAATTCTTCACATCAGTGATGCACCATCGTTTTTAACAATAACTTTTCAGTTTGAGGAGTGTAGGAAAAAAGAAAACAGTTTTGAAAATGAAGCAAAAGTTAAAAAAAATTATACAAATGTTGAAGATATTTTTCCAAATTAAAGTTTTAATGAAGAAAAAATAAACGATTTTTAAAAAATTATTATTATGTAAAAAAAATTGGTTTTCGCTTTTCTTGAAAGTCATTTTCGGTATCGTTGGAACTTTACAATTTAAGAAACATTAGTTGCTTTTCGCCTTTTTGAAAAGTCATTTTCGTTACCGCTGGAACAATACAATTTAAGAAACATTAGTTGCTTTTCGCATTTTAAAAATCTTATTTTCGTTACCGTAGGACCTTTTCAATATAAGAAACGTTATGAAATGAAATACTTTTGTCTATTGTGTATACGGTACAAAAGGTTTCAAAACATTTAATTTGTAATTTTTGCACTTATTTTTCAAATTAAACACACTGCTATTTCGATGTTCCACTTCTCGGGACGCGAAGTTTTTATTATATTCAATAGCATATTAGGTAGATATTTACTCCCCTGTTCACATTTTAAGAGCAACAACAACAACAAAAAAATAGACAAACAAAATCATTAAAATAATAATAATAATAATAAAACATTAAAAGAGCAAAAAATAAAATAAAAAAATAAAATAAAATTATAAACAGAACATAATCGTAAAAACATAATCAAACAAATTTCATAAATAAGCTGATAGCTGAATGTGAAGAAAAGCTAATTCTTCTCTTGTACTGTCGAGTGCTGATTGTTTAACCTAATATGAATCACAGTAAAAACATTTATAACATTTACGCTATGTTGTGTCTTGAATGGTAGCCTGCCTTGTAAATAGGTCAGCTTTCTCAAATATCTACGTTAGCGAATGACCCTGACCCTAACCTCGACCCGAAACATCTAATATTTATCAAAACGTCTAGCTACGCATCAGTGCGTAACAATGAATCTCAATAAACGCGTAAATCCATTGCCTGTCAACCTCGGTAATACAAGCATGTTTATTGTTTAACAAGGCTTATTGGTAACCCGGAAATCACTGTCAACATCGAGTTCCGGGATTCTCTGTATTATAGCAGTACCCACAGTCTCCCTCCACCCCTCCCACCCCCTATTTCTTTGCAGGAGGTACGAGAGTTGTTCTTGTTCACTAGAAATGCGTACTAATTAAAAAAA
>JAULBS010137800.1:0-12923 GCA_032355785.1 Symmetromphalus regularis | reverse complement strand
AACTGAAAATTTCAATGAAATTAAAATGCCTAAATAATAATCTTTACCAATATTACTCTTTATTGTATCAATGTAACACTTTAAACCATGTGGTTTTAGCGCCAATATACCGAAATACACAAGTGGTCTATAATGGTGGGGGGGATTGGAGGGGGGCAGCGGGATGGTCCGTCTCCCCCACTTTTTGGACAAGGGTGTGTTCCGTCCCCCCCCACTTTCAGGAATGGATTTTTGCCCTTGGTATGTATGTTTGTGTGTGAGTGCAGTGTGCATGTGCATAGTGGTTATAAAAATGATCTTTATAAGATGGTTTTCTGTATTATTTAATAATGTTTATAACTTCTAATAAAATATGTTTTAAATACCAGCTCTTTCAGATCTTCCATTTCAATAGAAGCCATTGCATATATTTCCTCAAACTTGCCATAATGCACTGCAATTTGTAATGTCTTTGGGTATTCTTTCCTTGGTCTGGCTAAATCCAACACACCTGATGGAATCTCATCTGGTAGTTTTATCATGAATTCTTCATATCTAAATTGAACACATTAGAGTAAATTATTACAGCTATATGGAACTGGAATGGGTACAATGTTATGTAATACAATTTTTATATAATCATTGGTTGGTTGGTTGGTTGTATTTATTTTCGTGCTTATATCCATTTAAGGTTCAAGCACGTTGTCCTGGGCACACAACTCTGGTTCCTGTGCTGTCTGTCCAGGACAGAGGTTAGTGTTAGTAGGAGACACGAAACCAGCTGCTTTTTCTGTAAACAGCAAGGGATCTTTTATATGCACTATCACACAGACAGAATAGCACATACCACAGCCTTTGTTAAACCAGTTGTGGACCACTGGTCAGTGTAAGTGGTATACACCTACCCACTGGGCCTTGCAGAGCACTCACTCTGGATGGAGCCGATAATGAGATTGAAAATCCCATGCCTCAACTGAGATTTGATCTCAGTACCTTCCAGCATTGAATCCGATAGCTTAACCACTGTGCCACGGAGGCCGGTTTATATATAATCATTAGCATCAAAACAGATAATATATTAGGGGTTGGGACCTACTTTGAAGGTTTAGGTATTTTGTTGTTAAAATATAAAAAATGTCATAAAAATTACATTTCTGGGGATGGGAGTAAGGGCTGGAAGTGGGTGTCGGGGGCAAGTTCCAACCATAATTCTGCCATCAACGGTAATTTCATATCTTTGTAGTACAATAGAAGAAGAAAAAAAACCTAACAAACATTCCATTGAATTGCAGGTCTCAACTAAAAAAAGTCAAGTTCTAAATAAAAATTTAAAAATAAAAAAAATGAAAAAGATTGAAATTTTTTTTTTTTTTTAAATTAAATGTAATATAACATCCGCAGATTGACCATAAACAGCTATAAATATATCGGCAACAGACAGTTTGAAAATCTATAAATATACAGTTTTAACATTCAATTAAATAACTGCATGACCAACACATTAAATGAAAATAATACTTACTTAGCTTTCTTTTTAGCACCTTCCTGGATTGTAACTAAAACAGAAAACATAAGTGAATACACAATAATTGGTATAATAACCTGTGACATGTAATCAAGGTATAATATTCATTTTGTAACTTGCTTATTGGGGTAGCAATCGAAACATTAAACTATTCTGATTTTAATCACTTCTCCCCTGGCATATGTTTGTAGTGTATACAACCAATTATCTACTAAAATATTATTTAATATAAATTTACTGGATAAATTTGTTTTCTGTACCATCTATTATTCAGAATTTGGCCTAAATAGCTTTTTAGGAAACTTGTTCTTAAAATGTTGTTAAAGAGACTATTCCAAACACCATATCCCCAATACTCATTGAATAATCCACATACATTCTCAAACAAAAAAGAAAGTAGACATTTTGAAATAGTTTTGTTTCATGGGGTAGTCACAGAAATGATCCATTGGCAGCAAACACGTGCACAACTTGTGATATTAATGCACACACTCACATCTCCTAAATAGTGTGGTTATCTTATTCCAGAATTTCTGCCATGAATGTCTTGTTTATGAAATAAATTACTATTGATTACACGCATACTTTCTTTTTTGTTGAGTATATTTTGAAAAAAGATAAAAATCTATGTTTGTCAATAATGTACCGGCATTTCATACTATGTTAAAGCAGGACATAACTATGTGCCATATGTCTGCTTATATGTTAGATGGATATTCTTCAGCGGAACCATTCAGGTAATTTCTCATTTCAGCCAGTGGTCTACAACTGGCTTAACAAAGACTGTGCTCTCTGTTGAAATGTGATTATAAAAGATCCCTTGCTGCTAATCAAAAAGAGTAGCCCAAGTTGCAGTGGTGGGTTTCCTCTGAAGACCATGAGTTGCAAACACCGTATGTTTGACACCTAATACTGGCTGAATAAACAATGTTCTGAGGTGACGGTAAACAAACAATCCTTTCTTGTCATGCCATGTTTTGATTGAAGTAATAATTGAAGTGTAGTATATGAAGATGTCAATGGCAAAACGATCAGGCTCGCAAATTTCCATAATTTGACCTGATACTGCCATCTATAACTGTGTACAAAGACACTTTTCAAATGTCCCTCTACATGCAGAATGATCAGAGTCCTTAAATACGATGTCAAACAATGACTGCCCATGGCAAAACAATCAAAGTGATATTATTTATTATCATTTTTCTCAGTTTGACTTCAATGTCACCTGATCATTTTGCCTTTGACATCTTCATATATTTACTAATGAAGCATACTCACCAATCATATCAGACCATGTTTTGATTATAGTGATAACTGAAGGGTAATATATATTTTCAGCTGAAGCCAAGCATACTTACCGACCTTGTCATACCATGTTTTGATTATAGTGATAACTGAAGGGTAATATATATTTTCAGCTGAAGCCAAGCATACTTACCAACCTTGTCATACCATGTTTTGATTATAGTGATAAATGAAGGGAAATATATATTTTCTAATGAAGCCAAGCATACTCACCAGCTGTGTTTCTATCTCTTCCAGCAGCTTGAGGTCTCTGTTGTGCTTCAGGTGCTGTTGTCTCTTCACCCTCAAATAAAAAGTTTTAAAAACCTATCATTTGACATCTTTCCTCTTTTTGAATAGCATTTGAAATGTAATCTATTACTGAAAACTCAGTCTGTTTGAAGTTTTTGTATGACATAAAAAAAAAAAATATCTATATAAAAAAAAAAAAAACATTCTCTCTGATTTCTATCTTTTAATGACCTGGCAGCAAACATAGGCATTAAATAAAATAATAATTTGAAATCTCAATTTTTTATGATTATTACAGCTCCCCAGGACAGTCAGACCAAATATGGTAGAAATAAAAAATTATCTTTAGGCATAGCAAGACAGATAAACAGAAACCATAAGACAAATGATAAGATAACTGTTATAAATAAACCTAAAGAAAGGTGCCCATGCTAGGCACTGTCAAGTGCAACTGCCTACCTCTCCATATTACCACCCAGCACTTTAAGCTTTTAGCCAGGCAGTAAGATTAAAATAATTTATTTCTTAAAATAAGCAAAAATCTCATTATTCTGATTTTCTTGGAAAAATAATGGTTAAGCAAAGTTTTCCTATCTTGCAAAGTTTATGATATCACCAAGTCCAGACAGGGAGAGGAGGGGGGAGAGGTCAGGTGGGTGGGTTGACAATGGCCTACAATTTTGAGGGGGGCCTACTCCTGGTATTTAGCATTACAAAACTACTTAATGAGCAGTTTAAAATGGGGGCCAACATTTCCCATTTGGACTGGAGTTATTACCAGCTTTGCATGGGCTTAGATATCTCTGTGCACAAATCAAAAAAATTATATGGATAACCAACATATCTATTCTAAAAATCTCAAAGCTGGTGGTTTTACCTGGCACTCATATTTTTTAAGCATAATCTGAAATCTACTAATATTACATTATTAATAAAAAAAAGATAATTTGTCGTCTCTACGACGAAGGGGCGAAAATGGAATAATGGAATAATGTTTTTTAAATTTGATGTCCCATTGATTTGCCTGGTCAAAAATTATTTAATTAATTAACTAATTGAAGGAGTGAAAGATAACACTGTTATTTTCAGAATAAAAATCTATGGCACTTTTAACATGGAAATTGATTTTATGTCAATTTATAAAATTTAGAATATTGGCCCCTTCGTCAGAGTGCCGACAAATTGTTACATATAAAACTACTAGTAGACTGGCTTACTTCTGTATCAACTGCATCGAGTAATCCTGTTTTAAACATCTGAGTTCCCAGTGTGACTGTACATTTGAGATCCTTCTTAGTGATATCTTCTGGAGTAAACACTCGGACATGAAGGAAATCATCATACTCAGACTCATCTGTCCACATTCCATTGTCTCGTGTTGGAGGCTTGATCACTGGGGCAGATCTAGGCTCTTCAAATTTCACTCTCTATAATAAGATTTTACTAACATAAATGAATAATGAACTATTTTTCAATAAAACAATTATAAAGATTGTGCAGTATAAAGAATGTACTATAAAGATTATGCAAATTAAAGATTGTGCAGTATAATGATTATGCAGAATAACCAGTGCAGAATAAAGATTGTGCAGTATAAAGATTGTGCAGTATAAAGATTTTGCAGGATAAAGATTGTGCAGTATAAAGATTTTGCAGGATAAAGATTGTGCAGGATAAAGATTTTGCAGGATAAAGATTGTGCAGTATAAAGATTTTGCAGTATAAAAGATTTTGTAGGATAAAGATTGTGCAGGATAAAAATTGTGCAGTATAAAGATTTTGCAGGATAAAGATTGTGCAGGATAAAGATTGTTCAATATAAAGATTGTGCAGTATAAAGATTGTGCAGTATAAAGATTATGAAGTATAAAGATTATGAAGTATAAAGATTATGAAGTATAAAGATTATGAAGTATAAAGGTTGTTCAATATAAATATTATTCAATATAAAGATTGTGCAGTAGAAGGATTGTGCAGGATAAAGATTGCACAATATAAAAATTATGAAGTATAAAGATTATACAGAATAATGAGTGCAGTATATTGTGCAGTGTAAAGACTGTTCAACATAAAGATTGTGCAGTAGAAGGATTGTGCAGGATAAAGATTGCACAATATAAAAATTATGAAATATAAAGATTATACAGAATAATGAGTGCAGTATATTGTGCAGTATAAAGATTATGCAGTATAAAAATTGTTCAAAATAAAGATTCGGCAGTTTAAAAATTGTTCAATAACTCACCTTGGGAGATGAAGATCTGCTACGTGTGTCTGACTGTGACATTTCATCACTGTCCTCTGCAATGTTAATCATGACTGTTGGCACGTTCTTCTCACTTGCTTCATCATCCACATCCTCCTCATCACTCTCATCATCATCATCAGCCTCATCCTCATTGCCATACTCAGATGTGTCTACTGCTTCTCCAAACTCTACCTGTATAATAAACAATAATAATATTTTAAATAATACTGGCAGACAGGAAAATAGTTTATTCAATGTTATCAAAGCATTTCTTTTAAATAAACAAAGAAAAGATCTTTTTTAAACAATCAAGAACTGGAATATCATTTTTTAAATATAACATTAAAATTATACCATAGTAAATATATATGCCAAGTGTCAATACCATTGATAAAGTGGTTTTGGAGAAGACACTACTGGATGGATGGATGGATGGATGAGAGACACTACTAGATGGATGGACAGATGAATGGATGGAAGACTACTAGATGGATGGACGGATGGATGAACAGATACATGGATCAACAAATATATTGATGGACCAATGAATTACTATATTAAACTGGATATTTAACTAATATAATTAGTTGAGCCAATTACTAAGGTACAAATGTACGTGTTCATGATCTACAATAAGCAATCATTATATTCCATAGTCAGAGAAGTCAAACAAAAGTAAAAGTTTACTGAAACAGCACTTACTGTTTTCTCAGTAGAATCCTTAATCTTGTTTGCTTCTTCCTCAGAATCTGACATTTCTTCTAATGCTCTTGTGTATTCTTGAACGTGCTCCAACCTGATAGATAGAAAAATAAACAAATAAAATCTATTTTTTGTTGACCATAGTTAAAATCTATGGTACATGTGGATGTCAAATATTGCATTTACTTAATTTAATTTATAACCCATAAAATGCTTCATCCATAGAAGATAACTCTATTCTAATAAGAGAATGTCTGGCTCTTATTTATATAAGTAATAAAATGACTAAACAAACCCCATCTTGGCTTTTTGCTTGATGGCTTCTATCAGAAACTTCCAACGTCTTCCATGACCTCTTGCAGTTGTTAATTTAGCAAAGAGTTTTTCCCAGTTCATAATTCTCTTTTCTTTTGCTATCCTCTTTGACTGAAAAAAAAAGAAAAAAAAAACATGAGCAAAAACTAGATATTATATGTCACTTCAAACAAGTACATAACAGGAAAATTACTAGACTGTCATGGCAATCTTTATGATATGATAGGAACTTGAATCTCTCATATTTTAATCTGTTTCATAGAATTTGTTTTCTTCTTTTCTTTGGAGAGCACTAATGGAGGATCATCAACAATCTATCAGAAAGAGTCTGAAATCAATAGATGAAAACATATGAGGCACAGTATGTCCCAATAAAACTTTTTAAAAGTAAATTATGAGAATGGTGAGTAAAAAAAAGAAACTAGTCAATTGCCTCAATGCCTCAATGCTGACTACGGCACTGAATGTACAATATCTCTACAGACAACACAAAAGTAGACTAATTTAAAAATCATCATCTATAAATCTTTAAAAATGTCATTCATACTTATATTTGTTATATTGGATGATGCAACTTATAGTATTAAGAATTAGTTTTCAAATATTGGAAGTGTGACACAGATAATGAGGAGTTGGCCATAAATATTAAATACAACTCATTGGTGATTACACAATATAATATATCATACATGAGCATCTACAAGCTGCAGTCTCTTGATAGCAATGTTCAGTTGTCTCTGTTTGCTCTCGTAATCCTGATGCAGTTTCTTCAGTGCAGCACTCTTCGCCTCCCATGGTGTGGAATACACTCGAACCATCCGAATCAACTCATTCACTGGGTGACTCATATCAATGATGCTGAATAATAGAAATAATTAGACAATAAATTATGATACTGTATAATATAAATCATCAGACACTAAGTCACGATACCGAATAACAGAAATAATTAGACAATAAGTCATGATACCAAATAATATAGATCATTGGCCAATAAGTCATGATACTGAATAACAGAAATCATTAGACAATAAGTCATGATACCGAATAATAGAGATCATTGGCCAATAAGTCATGATACTGAATAACAGAAATCATTAGACAATAAGTTATAATACAGAATAATAGAGATCATTAGCCAATAAATCATGATACCGGATAATAAAGATCATTAGCCAATAAGTCATTATATTGAATAACAGATATCATTAGCCAATAAGTCACGATACTGAATAACAGAAATCATTAGACAATAAGTTATGATACTGAATTATAGAAAAAATGAGACAATAAATTATATTGAATAAAAGAAATACATAAGACAATAAATAATGATATTAAATAACAGAAATAATTGGACATTAAGTCATGATACTGAATAATACTGAAAAGAGGAAAAAATGCCTTATTTATTTTCAGTTTTTCTGATTTCGCTTCAGACTACCCTAGCATGAACTAATTATTATACATTATATTTATTACATATCTTAACATAAACATTTAGGCATAACATATACATGTACCTTCTAAAGACTTTTCCTGTTGTTAAAGCAAGCTTTACAAGAAGAGTTGGTGGCAGGGCATGTTTGAGCAATTCATCTTTCATCTCCAGCATCTACCATTCAGAAAAAGAAAAATACAGATGGAAAAGATTTATATAAATATATTAATTATATATATCTGATTCTAATAGAAAATACATGACATTACAGAAGAAAAACTTTATTATTTTCACAGTTAATGCATGGGTGATCCAGCAATTTTGAAACGCGGGTTCTAAAATTGTATTAAGAAATTTTACACTAAAAGGGATGTGTCAAAAGTGAGTTTAGATTTAATTATAATGAGGATAAAATATTGTGGGCATAGGAGAATCCAGACTACCAAGACTCCACTCCCACCCTGGCTGGATTCGTCTATGTAATGAATACCTCTGTAAGAGCTGCATGAACCAATGCCATGGAGTTGTGAACACCATCACAAAGTCCATCAAATTTGTTTGGCTCTCTTATCTCTGCTTCAACATCATCCTCTTCTTCTTCTTCATTTCCTGAGTTAGAATCAGCATCTGATCGGGCAGGTGATTTCTACAAGTGAAGTGAAATTATTTTTAAAAAGTCTTAATTAATTAGTTTATGAAGCAAGCCTATAGTATAAACAAACTTTAAAATAAGCCAGAAAATATTTATCAATATCATATTTTTTCAACACTGTTTTCATTTTATATGTATCTATTTTACAGCAAAATCATCTAATGAATATATAATAAAAAGCTATAAGAAATGATAAAACCTTGGATATCATGGTCCATGTGAAACTACACTACTACAATGATATACAGTGAGAATACCCTAAATGAGAAGATGCCAAGTGCTTGAGCAGAAGGAATGTTAATCAACAAAAGTGGAAATGCTCAGATGCATGTAGTTAGTATCTCCTAACCTCTCTCTCTCTCCCCCCCCCTCCAACAAACATTCTATATCCAAATAAACATGCGTCTTACAAAAACTGTTTTTCTTCCAAAGGACCTGCATATTTTACTTTTCCCTTTGAACCTGAGTGGCCGGTATACTGGCTGCGACATCAACCTCCAAATACCCCAGCACCCGGAAAACCGGCCATCATATCACTATTGAATATTTCATCCTAATAACAGCTCTGTTGTTTCTCATTTTCGGTCTGCACGTCTTGCGAATGGTACTCCCAACGTTATAATATTGTTTTATGTTATATTTTTAAATAATGGCTTGCAGATTGTTTTCTGTTGACCAGGTTTTATTTGAGGTACAGTTCGAATGATGAAGAAATCCGTAACAACACATATGGTAATGAAAGTGATTTTGGGTCAGAAATAGATATGTATAGCAATAATGAAAATGACAACAATGTACTATGTTTTAATGACAGGTTGATTTTTTATGTTTTATGTTTATGGGTGATTTTTCCCCAGGAGCTCTGGGAGAGTGGGGCGACCATGACAGGAACTCAGGGTTCAAAGGCTTAAGAATTATATCAATACCAATTTGAAATATATATATAATGAAAAAGTTTCCACAGGCACTGTAGAGCAGGGTGGGCTGAGGGGCTATGATTACCCCCCTCCCAATCACATACACTTTTTAGGTGATTACTAATGAAAAAATCTCTAAAGTGTTTTTTTTGCTGAATAAAATTATTTTCGGACTTGGTAACAAAATAAAGAAGCTAAAATTCGGAAAGTTTTCAAAGTATGAAGGGGTTCTTGCAGGAATGCTGCTTCCTTCCGGCCACCTAATTTACAGTGGCCACCCTACTTTCTGGTGCACTTGGCTGGCCCTGTTATAACTATTATTTTCGAACCTCAGCTCCGACTAGGTATCTGGATCTCTCTTCAAGGTCTTCCTCCTCATCATCCTCTTCAGCAAGAGCTTCCAAATTATTCCCAATGGCTCCTATTATAAGACAAAATATTCACAACAAAGTAAGTTGAAAGTTGGGTATTCTAAAGTATCAAATTGCATCCTATTCTGAAATGCATCATATTTTACTTTTGAGTACTCTGTTAATAAACAACATTATGAGACCCACAATATCACCCCAAATGTGTTGGCTGTACAAGTTTTGATCAAATACATGTAGATGTAAAATAAATATAGAAAATAACATCAAGAATATTTTGTGGGACACAAGTATAGATCACCACACTTTTGAGATTAAATATAATATGAAGAAATTTTTTAATCCAATTTGCTACATAACAGAGGTTTAAATGATCTACCTTTGGAAAAAGGACCTCAGTTGACTACATACTGAAAATTGATTCTTAAGCAAAATACAGTAAGTAACTTAGTAAGAATTTTTTTTTATTATTTGCATTTATTTGTTTGTTTGTTTAAAGACTCACCTGCACAAAAATTAACATTGGCTATTGGCGGTCATACATTGGTTAAACATAAAAAAATATTCTAAAATAAATAAAGAGCTAATATATTTTAGTATATATACAACAGAATTATAAATATACTTATATAATAATAAAATACATATATCACTATGAGTATGATTAAAATCAAAAGTTAATATAATAAATAAAACAATTAAGAATCATAAACTATGATAAAATATACTATTGTAAAAATGTTCAATAAATTACATATTATATATAAATTTACTACAAACATCAGTTTGTTTCAAAAAATATATAATGAGTTATGAGTTGTGAGTGGAACCTTTTATTATTTGCATTACTTAACTGAATAACGTAAACATTGGTGCCATTAAATGTGCTTTGTAACTAAACTGGGCATGTTCCATTAGTATGACACAATGTGGTATGATGAGTATACTTTAAAATAAGCATTTTATATGATATAGGGATTTCTAGACTTGCAATAAGGACTTCCATATTGCCCATCATTAAAAAGTCTCACTCCAATCCAGTGTTACCTACAGCATTCCGGATAAAACTAATGAGTACTTTAATTCGAAAAATTGCTATTATCTCACTGATGTGAAACATCCAAAATGGACTCATCCCTACCCCTTAATTACCAAATTCTTATACCATGAATACTGGATAATGTACATCCCCAAATGGGCCCCACTATAAAACGGGCACCTGCAAGTCAACATCTTTTTACGATAACTTGATTTATATGTTACGAAATAACATAACACACCATTTTACAGCTGAATAATACGGTACTTGCCTATGTCCATTGTGATTATAAACAAGGAATATAATAAGCAAATGTAATATATTTTAATTGTATAAATATAAACTAAGTCCTTTAACAAAATACGAACATCTCACGACCTCCATATTGTATTTTTGTTGCTACGTTGTTCGGAAACTTTCGTGCGTTTTCGGAATATTATTCGGGCGCTTACCATCGTTACTTGTGAAAGCTACAAATATAAGCAGGCAGGCAGGCAGGCAGGCAGGCAGGCAGGCAGGCAGGCAGAGAAAGAGAAATAAATATATTTTTAAATCGTATGAAATTATAAACAAATAAAGTTCAAGAAAATGTCACCATCATGTTTTCATGACCATGGCCCCTTGTGTGATGCCGTGGTCCATGGTGTTCTAAACATAATTATAAAAACATAATTTCTAAAAAGGAAAACATATTGTTTAATGTAGGCACAAAATAGTAAACCTTTCATAATGATAAAATAATAACTATTTTAATAAAGAAAACAGATGACAAGTAATTTTATCCCACTTACCGACCATCCATACCACTTGACTACAAGGCACAAAATAACTTTTTTCACTTAACTAGCAAATTGCTAACCAGTGTTAAAAATGATTAGCAATTTTGGTAAAATGTGTAGCAATAATTTCCAACAATTCGCGGACTACTTCT
Source organism: Symmetromphalus regularis (assembly GCA_032355785.1). Taxonomy (NCBI): domain Eukaryota; kingdom Metazoa; phylum Mollusca; class Gastropoda; order Neomphalida; family Neomphalidae; genus Symmetromphalus; species Symmetromphalus regularis. Next base: position 1,270 of record JAULBS010137800.1, on the reverse strand, counting down.
AGCAAGCTTTGTGAGAATACATTACTGAACTCTAACTGTGAAATGTCATAAAAAATCGGAATATGTGTGTAATATGCTTTGACATCGACAGATGTGTATCAGGTAGCATTGGTTCAGAGAAAAAAATTCGCATTTTGCTTTGAACAGATAATTTTGACTCGCAGTTATTTTTTTTCCCCATCGCAAATTGCGATGCGACACCGGTTATTTTGTGCCTTGGACTACTCTATAACAGCGGTGCTCCTAAAATAGGAAGAAAGTATTACAAAAGAAAAAGAATGGCGATTGATGGCAATTTTTAGAAAGTGAAAATGCTATCATTAAGCTGTAATTTCACGCTTTTAATTTCAAGACTTCAATCATTGTTTGAAATAGGTAATGGAGAGTTTCTGAGTAATGCGAGAAAACAATATCATGAAGGAAGAAGGAGAATTGTCAGATGAAGAAGAATTCGGTGAAGATAACCGAAATGGGTTATTTACGCATGCCAAAAATTTCCAAGAAAGAAATCGTGGCAATTCAATTAGAAACGAAAATAGACCATCTAGTAACAGCAGATTTTCATATTCTCACAGACAGACGTTTGGAGAAGGAGCTAATGATAGAGTAAATGATGGATTCGATGCTAATTCATATAGAACACCTCCATTAGGTTTACCCCACCCACCACAACATCGTCACTATGCACCACCTCCACAATCTTGGGGACCACCAGAGCGATATGGCATTCAAGATTATCCGAGGCAGCGTCCAATTCCCATTGATTATTCAGATTATCAACATCGTCAAGTCGGCACACCTGCTCAGTGTATCTTTTTTATAATGTTTATAATTAGCGAAAGCAATCCCCATTTATTACCCTCAAACTAAATCAAAAACAGTTAAACATAAGCAGATACTGCATTGGTTATCACTAAATATTTAACAATACATACTTCCATTTTGGTCATGTTAAAGTAAACATTGCTTGAATTTGAGGCATGCTGTGGGATTTTTGTACTGGCTAACATCATGTAGGAATCTAGTTTTCTGTCAGAGTGTCTTGTCATCTATTTTTCAGTTTAATTTTGACGCACCCAGTAGGTGTTGCTGAAGTGATATGGGACATTCTAGATATGCAATAATGCTCTAGAATGTACATCTCAAACACCACAACATTCCACAGATAATAGAGTTGAAAAAACTATCAGCTTTCAGGGCTTCTAGAATTTTTTTTAAATCCACTAGCCATGGGATCAGTGATTTTCAAAATTCACTAGCCCGACTTAGA
>JAULBS010137789.1:0-12924 GCA_032355785.1 Symmetromphalus regularis | reverse complement strand
CATAGATACATGTATAGTGCAAATGAATCATCTACATATATGACTAGTGTTGGAAAAGGGGGGCCCGGGGGCAGGGGGCCCTGCAAAAGGTGTCGCACCAGCACATTTTTTTCCTCTCGAGGGCCCTGACGTGGGGGGGGGGAATACTAGATTTTTGGTATACGTACCTTATAGATGCTCCTTTATCAAACCATGATGATAACGAAAGATAACTGTGTTAACTGTTTTCAGACACCATGAGACCCTGAATGTTTTCTAGTTCAGGCGGCAAATTATTTACATTTAATTAAGTCTTCAAAATAGGAAACGTGTACTGCAAGGAACTTAATTTCTGTTTGGATTAATTTCTTTATCCTTTTATTTAAAGGGGGGGGGGGGGTCTGCTAGCTGCATTACGCCTCAGTCATTCCGGGCCTACGACCAAGTTAAGACCTAACTCCGACCGAACAATGCTGAAATTGCGGCAAAATTGTTGAAAGAGCGCAGGTCGTGGCTGATCACCAGGGCAAAATCAGTCGCATCAAGGACGATCCGATTCATTCAAAATTGTAAAACGTCGCAAACAGGTCTTACATGGTCGTGCTACCAGTCGCGCATGGTCACACCATCAGTCGTTCATGATCGCGGGTCAAGTATTAGTTCGATTGGTTGTGCCACCTGACGATTGGTGGTGCCACCTATCGCACCTCACGATCGGGCGAGCGGTCGCAGGTCGCCACGTTTGAGCGCACGATCGGTCGCTGGTCGCCACCACTAGACGCACGATTACCTACGATTGATCTCCTCCAATAGCTGGTGATCACATGACCGCACGTAACACCAATCGTACGATGACCTACCTCCAGTCGTAAGAGTAATCGCAGTATATGACCTCAAATGGAGATGGTAGAAAACATTGCCGATTGGTAGTACCTAGGGTAAATTGACACCAATCGCACGATCCATTTTGTTTGTGGTTTGTATAACGACCACCACCCCACCCCCTGCACAAACACAATTAACATCGGCTATTCAGTGTCAAACATTTGTAAAATGTCAAAAATGAAAAATATATCAGTGTAAAAGAGTATTTACATGTTTCAGTATATACAATACAAACAGAAATATAAATACAATAAATAATACATGTATTATATCATAGCAAACGTATATGTATTCTTTATATTCCACATTATAAAAAAGTATTATGATACTGGTAGTGTGATATGTACATCAGTATGATGAAGAAAAATTATTCACTGTAATAAATAAAACAATGGTAAATACCAATTCAGGCAATTCTTGATGCCCTGGACAAAACAAAATTTAGATACATTCAAATTTGTTATTTTTACAGACTGACTTTCGTGTCTACAAGCTTTACAAAATATGAAGCTGGAACATCCTTTAATTGGGATTGTAATATGAAAGTTTTGTCTTTGTAGGATCACCCTAGGTACACTCTTCATAATATAGTTGTACAATAGCATACATTTATATTGTGGAATACACTTTGTAGGGTTCGATTAATATGCAATAGTTGATTACTTATATATGTAAAAAATGGTAAAATATTACTCTTGTAACAATGAGAGTTTACCTTTAATGTTCAAGCACGCTGTCCTGGACCTGAAAGTCAAAGTTTTAACTGTAAATGTTTAAAGATAAATGTTAGTATGAGCGACACATGATGACTATCTTTTTTTTTTTTACCGTACAGCAATGTTGTTTTTATATACCATTTAAACAGACAGGACAACACACACCGTTAGTGTACTAGCTGTGACACAAGCTGAAAGCGGTTGATTAAAGTTATTTTCTCACATATATATATATATATATATATATATATATATATATAGTTGGGCATGCGGTGTACATTCCTTGTTGAAACGATTCAAATTCAATTCATTACAGATGTTCACATGCTTCCAGTTTACGGAGATACAAAATAAATGGCTGTCGCATATCTTACGCCGCATATGCGAACAACTTTAGGCTTATCTAGATCAGATGCGTGATGACGTGGCATGAACTCGATCATCAATGGATGCGGCCCGGTTGTAATCGATAGTAAAATAACATTTATAAAATACACAACAGACTATATATATAAATATACTCACGAGGGTGTGTCAAAACGTTTTCAGCCTGATCCAGTTCCCGAAAGGATAGCTAATTTTTGTGTGCTTGATAATGTTCTTCAGTGTTTTCAAATATAATGTGCTTCATTTTGTTCATATTGTGCTTTCGGATGAGTGGTTCAAAATCCTATGGAGTCTGGCTCACACTGACAACGTGTCGAAATAACGTTTGACATCCAATAGCCGATGATTAATGAATCAGTATGCTTTAGTGGTGTCGTTAAATAAAATAAACCAAAAAAAAGAAGACATTGTTATAGATTTCTGGACAGCAGTAGAGTGATAGCTCGCATTCGCCTGGTACGCATCTGCAAAGCGAAAGAGGCGAATTAATTTTTATCATTTTGTTTTATCCTTCGAAATGTGAAATCTTGCCGAAATGCTCTCCTCATTTGACATTTTCTCACCTGGAATGATTTTCAGACCAGCAGTGAATAGCTCTCCTGCAATGTGTTTTTCGTTGTCATTTAGAATGTTAGACTTACAGATAATTGTCATCAGTAGATTTTTGTTTTTTGTGATTTGAGAACAAACACTGTTGACTGGATTATTTCATGAAATTTACTGGTACCTCATGCATTTCACCCATTGTGTTATTTTGAAATTGCAATAGCAATAATGCTTGATAGGTAATGATTAGAATATTAAACAAGTTCCAGTATGATATATATTTATATTACAACTTGTGTCTTTTCGGTAATAAACGGTATCATACGGGACATCGTTTAATAATTTCCATATACACATATTGGCCACAGCAGTGTATAATTAGATGTCATGATTGCACCGTAATTCAATATCACTGAAAATATTATATAATCATCTTCATCAACAACGATGCTGCCAAATTTGGGTTTTTATGTCAAGTAGAATTAAATACAATTAGTGAGTACTGAACATTATTTTCCACACTAATATACTAGTCATTGTAGGCTTTTTGCGCAACTCATTCACCAGATACGATTGTATTCGACAAGTAGTCGTGAGTATTGAACATTATTTTCCACACTAGTATATGACTAGTCATTGTAGACTTTTTGCGCAACTCATTCACCACATACGATTGTATTCGACAAGTAGTCGTGAGTACTGGACATTATTTTCCACACTAATATATGACTAGTCACTGTAGACGTTTTGCGCAACTCATTCACCACATAGAATTGTATTCGGGGTTTCAGCCTGAGATTCGGTGAGTCATCGGGTCTATCACCTTCAGATGGCTCACAAGGGTTTCTGTCATTTCAACTATAGTCTGTTTACGCTACAAGTAACATGGATTTTAGTTGATTACTTTAGTTTGCGTGAACCTAGGGGAAAAAGGACTAGAATTTTGGAAATAGCAAAAAATTCCTATGAAGTAAGAATATGGTAAAGCCAATCAAAAGCGGATTCAATATGTTAGAATGGAGGAAGCATAGTTGCGTTACTCTCCTGTGGACCTTCTCTACTTGTGTGCAAACAACTTAACAGTTGTGCAATAGGTGTTTCTAACAGATACCTTCCCACTTTTCACCAATCTCGTTTCGAACTGTTACTACAGTTGTATGGAAAGGAAATACTAGTTTTACATCAGTGTTTCAAAACAACAAGTTAAAGATGGGTCAAACGATTAAAGTGATCATCCAGTACAGTAGCAGACCCTTTCTTAATCTTTTGAAAGCCGTTTCTATAATAGTTATTTATTTATTTTATTGTTTGTTTGTTTATGTATTTATTAGTTTGTTTATTATTTATTTAATTATTTTCTGTTTAGTGTATTACTGACAACAGGAGGAGGGACGGAATAGGGGCGCCATCATTTATTTGAAGGGTACCTACAATGTATTCAATAAATGTATCATACCTTAAAAATATTAAATAAATAACATAAGTTACATGACATGGAACAAATAAATCAAATAAATCATAGGAACTAACAATATTATAACTACATATGAACATGAACGATCGTCGCATAAAAGGGGCGCCGCAGATTATTGGGGGAGGGGGGCATAATGACATATTAAAAGAAAATGATATTCATAATTCATCTGTTGAAGATTACTCTTTGTACATAACGTTCCATTTCAATCAATACTTGAGTTATATCTGATTTTATAAACTTTCATTTTATGTGATAAACATCTAAAAGATTAAAAACAACTATTAAAAGTTCCTTATGTTGTGACACATCTAATACAATGTAACATACTTTTATACTTCCAACAAGTATTTATAAGAAGAGTATGTCTTCAGAAGGTAAGAACTATTAATTCTAACATGCCCAAGATACACTCCCTACCCAGGCTATACCCTGGTTTAAAGTGGGCTAGCCTATTTGTATACTACTTGTATTGTCAAAATGAATATAGACATCAAAATAGAATTATTTCTCTTTTTTTAAATTTCACTTCAAAGAACTTATTTCTCAAAATGAATATTTATTGGGTGATGATTATCTGAGAGGTAAATGGCACTGGGGTACTAGTCCTGTAGGTACTTGTCAGAGGGTATCGGTCCATGGGATACATGTCTGGGGGTTACTTGTCCTGATATTGATTATATCATAGCGAAATAATTAACAATGTTAATGTCCAAATGTAGTGTATACCTTAATTTCAATTCAATCATCAAATTATTGTCAATTAAACGAGTCTAGTAGTGTACTTAAATTCAATTTGTTGAACTACAGTCCCATACAAAAAGCAATAAAGTTCCATTTAAGCAGAAATTTTACTCACAATGCATTATCTGGATATCTAACTCTCTGCTGTCAACAAATATTTCACTCTTTAAATATATACGTCAAATTGACATTTGGTGCATCAACATTTCTTTAATCCAGTAATAATCTGGATTCCTAATTCACTGCTGTTAACAAATATTTCACTGTTTAATTATACATGTCAAATTGGCATTTTGTGCATCAACATTTCTTTAATCCAGTAATAATCTGGATTCCTAACTCATCAAATTCCTAAATCATCAACATTTCTTTCATCCAGTAATGGTGTCTTGTCCTCCTTGCGTTCTCTGTGCCGTCTGCTCGACCTATTTCTGCTGGACTCTCTGTCTCTGCTGGACCTGTGCCGTGAAGTCCGATGTCTCGAGGACGATCTACGATCTCGCGAGGAACGCTCGTGATCGCGGTCTCCATGTTCTGATCTATGCTCTCTAGATTTGTCTGGAGATCCTTTATCACGTTTCACTTTCTCAGTTTTCTTTTTGTCGTCTGCCTCTTCATCCTCATCGTCTTTGTCCTCTTCCTGATCTGATGTCTCGTTGCCCACCTTCATCTTCTTCATCTTCCTGTAATAAAAAAAAGTTTTCATCCAAGCAATTTGAAATGGTTATGTTTATTTTCTTCTATACCAGCTAATTTAATACAATTTAATCTCTGTTAAACAACCACTTGTCTTGTGAGGCCACGTTCTGTTATCTCAACAGTATTCAGGAAAGGGATGGAGGTAATCGGTAGAGCTGATTCCACTTATAGAAAGGGATGGTACCTAAGATTTGCGGGGTACATGTACTTCGAAAATGTCTTTGTATATGTACTCAAGATGATGGCATGACTTGTGATTTTGGGTGGTGGACTAAATAAAAGGAAGGCGGATTTTACTATTGCTGTCAACGAATGGCGGGTGTATTCCACATAAGTCTTAAGAGGATGGGGGGGCCTACCATCGCTTATGATATGTAGGGAGTCACCTGCCTTGGTTGGGTGCTCAAGACAGGTTTGATTTTCTGTATGGATCTGTTATTCGAAATCATAGTTATGGACATGAAATAGCACGTTTGACATTTATGAAGCATTTTGTTTCTATGTAATCGAAGGTCATCATAATGCCAATACAGATTAAATGTTTTCATTCCATTGATTACTGTTTGTATATAATAATAAGTCATCATAACGCAAATACAGTTTTAATGCTTTCATTCCAGGGATTACTGTTTGTATGTAATAAAAGGTCATCATGATGCTAACACAGTTTTCATGTTTTCATTCAGGAGATTTTCATATATTGCACGTTATACGTAAAACAACGCTTGGGTGTAATTGTGATTTGTACTTTACTATTAATGTTATCACTAAGACTACACCTCCTCTTCCTCCAGAAGTAGATTCCAGCGACAGCTCCGGCGACCAGTGCGACAACGACGCCAACTCCTACTCCTATAGGCACTCCCAGAGATCCAGCCTCGTCTTCAACATACAAATTCATTTTAATTACAAAATTAATTAATATAATGAGAGGTTAGACTTGTAATGTGTCAGAACAGGAAATAAATTATTTATAAAAAAGAAAGTCGATATCCAGATTCGTTTTCAACATACAAATAGCTTTTAATTAGTGATGTATGTAATGCATAACAACATTAATCAATGAATGTAAACATCATGTAAATATCTTCTGGCCCAACATCATAACCATTGAAGAACTTAAACAAACATCCAATGCCTGGATATCGGAGATCAAGCGCCAAAGATGGCGGTGGATTGGTCATGAGAATGCATCCAAAAATCTGGAATGGACCCCTCCTGGGAAAAGGAAACGGGGAAGACCAAAAGAAACATGGAGGAGAGGAGTTGAAAAGGAAATCCGAGAGGGCAGTTTGAGCTGGGGGCTGCTGCAAAAGCTGACAAAAGACAGGCAGCAGTGGCGATCTCTGGTTAAAGCCTTGTGCGCTTCTTATACAGCAAAAATAGCCACATGTTTCACATACGTTTCTTGAATATAGTTGAACAGAACGCATGTTTAAAGTACTTATGAGTATTTATCGTGTTTCTTTTCCTAGTAATCAGTTGTTCAAAGCATTGTTAAGCTAACTATGGGGTATATTTGATTATTTATGGATACCTTTGGCTATAATAATCTAAGTTTCAACATATCTCTTCAATTACTATTTGCAATGATTTATAATTTGCGTTTTGAAATATTCAACTAACCCATGGTTAGCTTAACCGTGCTTTGAACAACTGGGCCCAGACAGTGTTTGTAAACATTAAGCACTGATGTATATAATGCAACTTTGAGAATGACCCTTTAATGTTTTCACAACCCGTCACGACCAGCACGTGTACCTTTTTCCATGTTTTCCTCTTCCTCGTCATAATAGTCTTTCTTATGTGTGTCCATTCCATCTGTTATAAGAAAAGGAACGTTTAAGACACTCCAGCACATTGTTTAATGGGCGTCAAACATTGTAAGAGGTATATGGAGTCAGCAAAACAACTGAAGGTGGAGTCGAATTCGGCCTGTTTCAAAATGGCAGTCACAATAAATAAACGATGAACTATGTTGGAGCACATCATCAAAGATGTGTCATCTCTGCTTAATCTGATTGATAAAATGGTTAATAGTTTTGAAAGAGGAATGAAAAACTCATAACAAGTGGTAGCAGAAAAAAGTATTCAAAATGTTAAACGCAACCTCATGACTTGCACGTGTAATGAAGAATATGCACGTGCATTTGTAACCAGTAATTACAATGGTTGCGCCATGCCTTGCTGAGATATCATGTGTTGTCTTTAGAAATTTTCTAACTTACCAGTACCTTATTATGTAGATGACCCTTCAATAGTTTATCATTAAATGAGTATTATCCTTCACGTTTTATCCATTTTTATAGAAAACCTACAGCTGTCAGCTTTAAATTGTGAAAATGTACATTATACATTTCTTACAAGTATCTCTGATTGAAATATAAATGGCATAACTGTTATCGTTATCAAAACATATATCTGCACATGGCATACTTCAAAGAATCTATAAGCGAAATATTAACCTGTCCTCATGAATCACTGACTGAAATGTTTGAGAAAAGAGAGTCTTTCCTGCCCCAGTGTGCTCAAGTGACGTCGTTAAAATAAAATAAACTATACTGCCCAATACCAGTTATGAGTACAGCTTTAGACCCCATCATGGTAAAAGTAGAAAAAAGATGTTAACTGCAGCAAATAATTGTTTTATAGTTATAATTCTGCAGGATAATCCTTTAAATAATTTAAATACAGCATGGCAGATTGGTATATGTGTACAAATAAAAGTGTGGTTGGTGACATGTGTGTGTTCTTACCTGTCTGCAGACTCGACATTGCACCAGAACCTTCCACGTCATGAGCTGTTACAAGAAAACGTCACATTTTAAACAAGTCAGATGGTCCCTTTTTACATCAGTTTACAGTATTATTATATTTTTAGTAGTTAGTAATACTTTTTTCAAAAATATGTATTCTTTTCATAGTTTATGTCAAATATAATTCAAAATGCCCTGCAACGCGTTCGAAGAAAGAGTAGTAGTCACTTTAAGTAGTCCGCCATTTTGAATAAGATATTCTACACAACTGATCTATTCTGTGCACCCATTATTCTCAAGATCTGTATTATCATTGATTACTTTATTTTAGATTCCATTTCTGTTTTAAAAATCTGTTTTGGAGTGAGCTTTTTTAATATCTAGATTAATTCAAGCTATTAGTGTTACAATAATTATTTCCTAATTTACCAAGATATCAATCTTTTTAAAGTATTTACTATATATCATTTCTTATCCATTTTACTGAAGGTTATAATAATGTACGTTGTATTAAAACTATTTAACAAAGTGTTGATGACTTACGATTTTCTACGTAGCCGCCTGATCCTTCTTCAGTAGTATTCGCTAAATGAAAAAATAAAACAAATACTATATCAGATTGGCACCATCGTTTTTAACAATAACTTCTCTTCTAAGGATTGTAGAACAAAAAGAAAAACGGTTTTGGAAATTAAACGAAAGACCAAATTTTTTGACAAAATTTCAAGGTGTTTTGATGTTCCACTTCCGATGACGCGAAGTATAGTGAATTTTAATATGCAATCGCTGGTAACACACAGAACGATTATTTTTTTATATACATGAATAACAATAAAAGAAATTTTAAAGACGTATGCTTTCAAAGTTGATCCTATATACTGTTTACGCTACTTGGAACATACTTTTTTTTTCAATTAATTTAGTTTGCGTGAACCTAGGTGAAAAAGGACTAGAGTTTTGGAAATATCAAAAACGTTCTATGTTACAGTTTTTTTCATTGCTTTGTTAAATAATAATTTAAAATATTACTCATTCAACATAAAACTCGATAATATTTCACAACGGGAATAAAACTTAGCAGACGAGATCATTTCAAAGTGGTGTATCTATCCATTTTAACATTCGGAACATCTCGGTAATTTCCGGTAATATTCGTATCTCATTCATCGTTTTTGCTTTAATAAACAAATCTTTGCAAATATGGCATTGAGATAAAATTATGATAAATATATTTACAAAATAATAACTGCGTATAATAAAAATACATTATACAAATAATTACCAAACACCCCCATTTTTATATGGATTTGTCTGACGTCTGCAGAAAATCAAACGTGGTGGTCATAGTAAGATCGGTTCGAAATACAAAAATTATACTTTTGACTGCCGTTCAAACAATACACAACCAATCAAGACAAAAAATAGTTTGTTTGTTTTTTTGGGTTTTTTTGTTGTAAATATCAACATTAATGAGGTAAGTTATATATTTTGGTTTTTGTTCCTCAATATCCATGTTCAGAGTAGAGTAAACAGACAACAGTTTATTACACAACTGGCCATTTCTAAGTAAATATTTGTAATATTTTCATATCTACTAAATAAAGTAAAGTATCTACTTACTCTGGTTATAATCGCCACCAGAGCCTTCTTCCTCGTGTTGTACACGTACAAACCCAGGCGTTTCCTCCTCCTTGTTCGTCCACTCTGAATACAAAATAAGTACTTCACGTTCAGGACCAATTAGCTAGCGGACGCTCGTTAGATTACTTTTAACACTTTGTATTAAACCCCGCGGAACCATTAAAACATTTAAACAACAAAGTAGCGTCTCCGAAGACTCGTGTATACTGAATGTTAGACAGATTCTGTATCCTTACACTCCTCAAGTTTGACCTTGTGCATCGATTTTTCTTTTCTTTTTATCATTTGGCCAGTGGACGAAACATGCTGCTTACTAAAGTATTATTGTTGACGGTGAGGCATTTTCAATATTGTATCACCAGGCAACTACATGTATATGTATTTGGACAGTCGAGACGTTTTTTTTTTTTTTCTGTGTGGATTCCGAAACAAGGAGCTTTGTCGCGTCTATTTTTGAAGATGCTTCAAAATCAGAAACATAAAACTATCTTTACATCTTAATACGCATTAATAGGAAATATATTTATTAGTATAGCTTTCAATCAAGACTTATGACCCAGTTTTAAAGGTAGCTGTTACAAATCTCAAGCATTTTTAATGACGTTAAAATCTAAACTTAGAAGTTTTATAACAAGGGTTAAAGTCCAACATGTTAAGGGAAAAATATATATACATACATGCATTTCTTTTTCTACCAATCATATTCAATGGTTGTTTTAGTTTCGACTACATACACCACCTCTTTATTTGAGAAATATTCTAAGATAATTTGGAGGCACACTTTTTATTGACAGTTTTTTTTTTTTTTTTTTTTTTTTTTTATTAACAAGAAATAAATAATAGATGCACTACATATTGAAATAGTATTTGTGTCTAATTATTAATTTTTTTTATTACATTCGTATCTTTTAAATCGTGTGTATGCATGTACATGTATACACTTGCTAAACAACAGTGGACAAAGGGGCACAGAATATTGGTGTGAACAGCCGATTCTAAACATTCATACCTACAATCCCCGCATCAGTGATTGAGAATTCCTGCACTGAAAAAAAAAATGCAGATATATAATATGGCTGAAATATAATCAGGCGCATCTAAATTTTTGCATTCTGGGGGTGGGGGTCCATAATCATAATGTATAACATATCTACCGTCAGGGAATTGGAAATTTAAATAAACACATTTTTGGCGGGGCTGTTGGAGGAAGTTGACCTCATAAACTATCACCCCGTCATGTCACAATAACGTAATGTTTTAAAACAAGCTAATTCGTCGTGTTTCCTTTCCTTTAAAAAATAAACAAATAAATAAAAAGGAAGAATATAAATTTAAAAAATTGTTATTTATTTATTTTATTTATTATTTTTCTAATTTATTTATTTTTATTAGTTTAATTTTTTTTTTTTTTTTTTAACGATACCGCTAGACCACATTGATTTATCAATAATCGACTACGTGATGTCAAACATTTGTTTACTATTGATAGGTATTTTACAAAACAATACACTTATAATTATAGATAACTATTATAAGAGAGATCAGTTTGATAGAATTTGTTAAAGTTAAGAGACACAATTTAACTTAAACTCTGTTATGGTATCACAATATCCTTCTGAGAACGCGCTGCCTCACGGGCTTTTGCTCTCACGGGGGAACTAAGAAACATATGAACGAGTTGAACTAGCGTGGAACAATTTCTCTAGTTACGGTTAAGCCTGCATTTTATATGCTTCATGAATGTTATCTCCACGCCAGCCCACTCACTGTCAAAGCGACTGATTAGTTAATTAAAGAATAAAGATATTGTTGCTAAATGCAACCTTCAGATTGGATGTTCTTATTTTAATTACTATTACCAGCTCGAGGTAATTGTTAAACACATAAGCACGATAAGCCTAATTAATCTCACTCTATGTCAGCTCCAGTCTTGATTGCATGTATTGAACTATTGGCAGACACGTAGAACAATTAATTTAGTAATTATTTACAGGAGTGTAATGTCTCAATACCAGTGCTAATAATTAATAAATAGTTTAACAAACTGAACTCATGTATCTAAATATAACTCTATGACACTTCAAACGAAGTTCACATTAAAATTTAAAAGTTTCTATCAAGTTTGAATATTCATTATTTTTATATATACATGTGCATATATTATTTATTTATTTATTATTTTGCTTTCTTTCTTCTTTCTTTAGTGTTTTTTTTGTTTTGTTGTTTTTTTTGACGTTTTTTTAAAGGGATATAATCAGTATGAGATTGGCCAACATCACCCCAATAATTACAATACACTATAGATAGTTTTAAAACAAATGAAATGTAATTATTATACTGTGAAATAATTAGAAAACTGCCCTGGCGTACCTCGCTCATCAGTATCTTCTGTTTCTGCGTCCATTTTTTCTATAAACTCTGGAAAACAAACACAAAGTGCAAGACGCAGGAAACAGATCGATTTAACTCAGAAATAGACCATCCCTCTGAAGTGTGATGGGCCAATGGATTGATCCCCTTCAGTGAAACCACTGAGCTATTTCTCATTCCAGCTAGTTGTGCACGATGACATGTTATTGGAAAGGTGCATATAAAAGACTATTTGCTGCTAATCAGAAATGCATTGTATCGGGTTTCTTGTGTACACTATGGGCCGATTTCTCATCGACAGTTCAACCTCGATTCTTTGTTTAAACTGTGTCCACATGTGTTAAAAGAATGGGTTGAACTGTAGATCGTGGCTGAACTGTAGATCGTGGATGAACCGTCAACGAGAAACTGGGCCTTAGTGTTATAAATACCGCGAGTTTGACACCTGATAGCCGTTGATTAATAATTATGCTGGGAAGTCATTAAACAAACAATCTGTTCTTGTAGATGCATAAAATTCTAATTAAAACAACACACAATAACATCTACTATTACAAGTAACATGGCACCAAATGATTTAAATATAAAACATAATTTTATATTTTTAAAATACATAAAAACAACAGTGAGATACTGTTATAACTTTCTTTTTTATTGTTGCAGAAATCTCTTAATTGATAATATCAGGGTTGAGGGTCTTTAAATCATTATCTTACATTTAGTACAG
>JAULBS010137778.1:0-12925 GCA_032355785.1 Symmetromphalus regularis | reverse complement strand
CTTATATCCAATTAAGGTTCAAGCATGCTGTCCTGGGCACACAACTCAGCTTCCTGTGCTGTCTGTCCAGGACAGAGCTTAAAAAACACCAGCTGGCTGGCAAACATGTTAAAATACTTTCATCACTGAAGCATTCATCCTCTCTGGGATAGGGCATCTGGATAAACCAGAGGCTCCATCCTGGGCAAGAACTACAAATACCACAGATGAAATAGATAAATATGACCAGTAGTCCACAACTGGTTTATCAAAGGCCGCGGTATGTGCTATCCTGTCTGTGGGAGGATGCATATAAAAGATCCCTTGCTGGTTATCAATAATAGTAGCTGCATTAGTGTGGCAGCAGCGGTTTTCGTCTCTCCTACTAATACTAACCTCTGTCATGGACAGACAGCACAGGAAGCCGAGTTGTGTGCCCAGGACAGCGTGCTTGAACCTGAACTGGATTATAAGCATGAAAATAGAATCAATCACCCAACCAACTAGATAAATAGTAGAGGAGACCATCACACTTGTGTGCCATACATAAAGTTCTTTATTACCCATATGGTTGAAGATATCTTGGTACATATCAAAGTGTTACATCCTAGTACTACATAATACTAGGACGTAACACCTTGACGTCATACGACATCATATTATTTTGCATAGTTTGTTTCCAAAACAAATAAAACAATTGGTTCCATTTTTGTTGTTGTTTGGGTTTTTTAAAATTTAACTTGAAATTGATAATGGGTAATAAACAGGATTCAAGTGAGTTTGGCACTGCTAGACTTACATAAAATTTGAGCACAACCATTAGAAGATCTGTTTGAATTTAAGCATTGTTACACAGAGCATGAAATGACAATGTGTTTTAAATTCATCATTAATGACCCACTTGCTATTATTACAGACTGAATGGCTGAGGGCACCACAAGACACCCTATATTAGAGCAAGCCAGTGGAACGAAACCCCCGTTTGCCAACACCTGCACAAACACCCATGTGCAGTGACCACACTGGTGGAAAACAATTCCTGCCCTCCAGTGTTATTTAAACCCTTAATTATGATGTAATTAATTACTCAAGTAGATAGACCTGGCGATAAAATTCCCTGTGGTTAATAAAGTCTTGGCATAATATTAAAGCCAGGTTTGCAGAAAGAACCCGATAGCCTCGGCGAGGAGACAAAGATATGCAGACTTGGGATTATAAATTTATTTACCACGCAAGCACTGACCATGGTGACATGTTCAATGATGATTATTTCACAATATTTTCTGCTCACTGGGCGTGACTCTTCAGGAGAGAGTAACGAGTGATTCTGTGGGGTTTGTGTCATAGAAGACATCAAGATTCTTAACTCCACATGGTAAATCTATTAAGCTCAGGTTGAGAGTGTAATTAAGGAGAGTGACTCACAACTCTCCCGTAGTTTTTTATCTATGCAAAGGAAAGTATTAAAATTCATGGTAGTTATTTACAAAAAAATTAAAATTTACATCTAAATGAAGATAATTTGTTGTTAAAAATAATTTCATATACATTGAAACCTGTATGGAAAGAACACCTTTTGGACTATATTTGTCATGCACTTATATTCACTAAGGTTAAAGTACATCACCTATGGGTGTTAGTCTCATCTTTAGGGCACAAGTCACAGAGATGAGACCATACCCAGGAAGTGATTTAATACCCTGGCCTTTATATAAAAGTGGCCTTTAGTAACAGGTTGACCTCATTTATGGCTTGAAATATATTTAGAAATTAGTTATTTGGTGGATATAGGATTAAAATATATTTAGTTATTTGGTGGGTATAGGATTAAAATATATTTGGAAATTAGTTTCTTTTTTGCCTGCCACCCTACCATATAAACAAACATTTTCACTGAACAGACAGAACATCACATATTTAATACGTTATATATAAACAGTCTACATACATCTGTTGTGAGGTACTGTTCAAATGAGAAACAACTCAAACAAATTTGAAAAGAATGCAAAGGTATTGAAAATGAGTAACGGACATCACAATGAATGAAGGCCATGAAGTGTGAAACAGGAAATTTTCTCAGGAAATGGACCATGGAAGACAACATGTGTTAATGGGAGGCCTTCTGCGACCAGCCACAGACAGGATAAATCAGATAAAACAATGATGAAATGAAGGTAAATATGCTCCAAAAAAAGGCATACCCACACAGCTCTAATATTTCACAATATTAGAAAAGTAAAATGGTAGTGTTCACATATTTTTCCTCAGGTAAACATTCACTCTCATTATATAAAATATTATAATGGAATACAAATTACTTTAGTTATTTTTATGGTAAATCTTATAATTATTAAATAGTGTAAAAATAATATACTTAACAAAGGTATTTACCATAAAAATTACATATTATCTTTTCTTTGTTGGCAAAAAAATGCTAATTTTTATAATTATAATTTTAAAGCCATTTAGGAAAATGGATGTAATTAATATAAAGATATTAAAAATATTTTTAAAATAATAAATTCCCCTTAATTTCTCAACACAAATTGCTGAAAGAAATGAAATAGTTTTTTTTACAAAAATGTATTTTTCTGTATTAAATACTAATTTAAAAAAAAGTTAAATTTAAAATATTATTTTAGTTTATAAGAACCCTTTGAAGTAACTCGATTAATTACTTGTGATGTAACACCTACAGAACAGGTGAATATGAGATCAGGTAATAGACGATGACTAAAACTACAGTAAAAGAATAGAAGTGGAGTATAAAATGTGTGTAAATGTTTAAAGCACACATCAATAAGAGATAGAAACTGCCTTACCTGTTGGCAAATTAGTGATAGTTAAGTAATCCAGTAGATAAAACAGCCGTTATTCACCACTACACTGTAGCAAGTCCACGTGCGAACAACACTTGGTGCACAACACCTTCCTTACACTGCTACTGTTTCCTTCTGACTGCCATTCTTCCAGCCCCACCCACTGACAAGTGATTGACAGAAACTGTCAGCCAACCACGCGACTCCGTCTGCTTCAGTAGTGGACTGGGAAGTGATGGCATGCCAACTTTGGCTGGGTATTCACACTGGGAAGAGGGAGATAGTGTACACCAGCGTAGATTGATGGGTCATTGTCACTTAGACCATTGCATATTGATCCAAGTAAAATGATACCAATGTTTGGTGAAGTATAAAAAAAGACTGTTTTAACAAAACCAATATTTACTGTGAGAGTGCTGATTAGCATATACTCAGCAAGTGATTTATTTTATCAGATCATCAACTGAAATAGTTATCGTAATTTTTACACCAGTAAGATTAGATTAATTACAGATAATCAATAAATCATTGTTTTTTCTGTGTGGGCTGCAGTCCTGTAATAAACTTATGTGAATTTGAGTAGATATATAAAGAATCGCAGTCACTTAAAGATGCACAAGCTGTTGCGGCTGCACATCGCTAAATCCATCACTGGGAAATCTTTGAATGTCTTAAATTCATATATAATTTAGCTTCCAAGGATTATATTATAATTATACACATAGAAAGAGAGAAGTGTTTGATGAAAACCTAGCACATGCAGACAATTTGGAAAGAGTTCCAATATTTTTAAGATATTTAATACTGGAGGGAAGGGTCCAAAGTTAGTTATGACTAAGTTATAGTAGAAAATAGAAATTGATGGCAAGGAGAAGGTGTTGGGAGAGAAAATCAGTGACTATTAGGAAAGTAAAGGATTGTTTGCTTTCAACTCTTGCACATTTTTGATACAAAATGTTTTTAGGATTGGACTCCTTGAAAAGAAGAAAGAAGGGATTTGCAGAAACCTAATTTAAGAAAATATAGCTAAACTCTCATTTGAGGGTAAAAGTAAACATGGGAAAATTGGTTTTGATACTACATGTAGTTTTGAGATTAGGTGTTCAATTTTTAAGTTTACTAAATATAGCTAAAATGATTTTTTTTGGTTCCAGTTACTTTAAACTTACCTAGAGACTTACAGTTAATGAATGTACAGGAATTTTATTCACACAAGATTCATGCGTACCAGTGGAAGCACAGTGGTGTTGTTAAAAAAATTTTAAAAAAAAATTACAGCAGGTGGACCAACCAGTAATACATGTTTTGTGTTAAAAGGATTTTTGGCATAAATGTCCTAATTTGAAGTATTTTGAAAAACATTTAATCTTTTTTTATTGACAGATCTCAATTACAAGTACATCTTTCTGACACTTCAAACATAAATGTAGATGAGATGTCATTTAACTGGGGGAGGTGGAATAGAATTTATTTTGAATGTTTTTTTAAAGTACTTCAATTTCTGCATAAGTATTATACATATACATGTACCATAAACAAACAAAACCTTTTTTCAGAAACAACATTTAATAAATAAGCAACAAACTAACCCACCTCAAATAATAAAAAAAAAAAAATTTGCATAGAATCTCCCAAAAAATCATACATTTTTTGCCTTGAAAATTGGTTAATTTGCAAGTTATGGGCAATCTGCCAACTCACCGGTCTTCCTGGGCTAAATGGATATTATGGTATCAAAGAAAACAAGTATACAGTATCGTTTTGATTTTCTTTTATCATGACACTATTCCAATGCTATATATGCAAGTAGTAATTACAAACGAAAACAAATACAATTGTCTGAAATATGAAGATATAAATTAAGCTTACATCTACATTTTGTAAACAGTGTGGTAAAAACTATTAGCATACATGCTATTAGAAGGTATATAAATTTTTTAATTATCCCCGAAAAAATATGCAGAGCTAGCCAAATTCCTAAATTCACAAACAGCCATAACTAAAATTTCAATATTACGAAACATAAAATATTAGCCCATAAACACATCTAAACAATTCAAAATAAAAATATGCAGAGCTAGCCAAATTCCTAAATTTGCAAACAGCCATAACTAAAATTTAAATATTACGAAACATAACATATTAACCCATAAACACACCTAAACAATTCAAAATAAAAATATGCAGAGCTAGCCAAATTCCTAAATTTACAAACAGCCATAACTAAAATTTCAATATTATGAATCATAAAATATTAGCCCATAAACATAACTAAACAATTAAAAATATAAAGAGAGATAACCCAATTGCTGTATTCATATATAACTAACAATTAAATCTTAATATTTAATATGAAATCTAAAATATTAGCTCATAAACAGAACTAAACAGTTTTCAATATAAAGTGAGATAACCCAATTGCTGTATTCATAGACAACTATAAATTAAATTTTAATAATATTTAATATGAGATATTAGCTCACAACTAAAGAATTACCTGTGACAAATGGTTACTTCACTGTGTGCACACACCGGCAAACTTGCGACTGGTCAGTTTATGTTAATCAGACATACTGTAAATATGAGAGAGCACTCAAACAATTGCCCACCTACCTGTCAGGCACACAGATTACCACATCTAGCTATTTGAAGAAGCCGCTGAGTCCCATTCTCGACTGGGTATTGTTTACAAAATCAACGGAACAATGCAGCGTATGTGACAGTGTGAGCTGCTGCGTATCTCTTGTTTCAAGTTGACAATCCAATATTGACTAGGAAGACAAGACGCTAGGAAAATATAGGAAGTTGGTCTTGTGGGAACATCAATAATATTTGTTATATATTGATTGAAAAAAACTGCTCTTTTGAGCTTTTATGGTGAGCTGCCAGATTTGGGGACAAACTGAAAACAAATGATTTACAAGGATTACTTTGCTAGAATAAACTTCTTTTTTTCTCTGTAAACATCTTTCAGACTTGATACTGCCCTTTATATGAAAATGTCCTTTAAGGACAGGTTGATTTTTTTCTTCTTTTAGAATGTGTAGAACTTTCTATAAAATCCTCTGTATAACAACACTGACTTCAAAAAGTACTTCAAATATGTTCATTTTCAATACATACATGGGTTTTAACATGTTTTAAACATTCTTGAGGTTGAACTATTTCATATCAACCTGCTGTAAAACAAATTAACACTAAGATATATTCACAATTTATTTAAGTGGCAGGAGTGTAAATCCTGGGAGGGACACATCCCCCACTTTTGGATGGGGGATGCCTATATAACTTTTGCTTTGAAAAATTTAAATTAAAATGCCTAAATAATAATCTTTTCCAGTATTTCTCTTTATGATATCAATGTAACACTTAGCCATGTGATCTTAGTGCAAATATACCGAAGTAAATTGGTTTTAGTCGAAAAAGGCATTAAAAGTTTTTAGGGGGCATACCTCCACCTAACCCACCTGGCTCCGTCTCCTCACTTCTAGGAAGCTCGTCTGGCTCCGTCCCCCGGTTCCAGGAACCGATTGTCGCTGATGATCCCTTTGTCTACAAGTCTACACCTCTGAACATTAATAACTCTGACTATATTTGCTAGCTGAAAATTAGACACAATGATATGTCAAAACGATATGTACAAATATCATAAGGCTTTTCTTTTTGTATCGTTGGTCTCAGTTCCACATAGTGAACATATAGCTTACGATCATTATACATGTTTAAGACCGTTTTTAAACCTTCATTAGGAGCTACACAATTTTTTGTTCATGGAACAATGCAAAATTGTCCATTGTCATTAAAGTTATTTTGATCGTTTGTGGAATGGGGCTTGTTCGGATGAATTTATTGGCCAAGTGTTCATTTCGTTATTTTATGTTACGTGTGTTACATTTTCGTGGAATGGAACAAGTATCCATTTCGTTGTTACTTTACTGAAGCCTTCGACTGGGTTGTATTATAACCTCCTAATAATGTTTCACACAGACACTGTTTTTTTAAATCTCTACATACACGCCACTTTACTGAACAACATGAACTTAATTTAAAGTCTGATTTATAAGTTCTGTTCTGTTAATAAAGTTAGTAGTGATCATGAGCATCATTCCTTCGTATTTCGTCAATGAGCACTTCGATTTCCAAGAATTGTCAATGACGTCACTGCTGCCTTGCGTGTTCACACCAATTAATGCACTACGTTAGAACTATTACGTCATTAAAATTGAAATTTATCGTCAAAATCCTCACTCATTTGTATCACATCAGAGACGGCATATAATTCATTGATGTTAAACCATTCTGTATTCATAAACATTACAAATTTGCATTACGTAACAGAGGACTTCTGTTTTCATGTACGGTCAATGACGTCAGACTGGTCGTCTGCGTATCATTATGACCCAGTCTGTTATCGTTGATATGAATTGCTGCTTTCCTCTTACACGCGACGATAGGGTGCAGCTTTTCAAATCTGCTCTGGCGTCCCTTCCGACGCAAGCAAGAAAATATGGCCTCTTTAAAACTGTCTCGAAAGTTTTTCGACATGAACCCGTACACGATGGGGTTTACACAGCTGTTCATGTAGGACATCAGAAAGAACGCCTGCCTCATGGGTTTCAGGTATCCGATGTGTAACTTCTCGATGAGTCCCACTGACACGAGTAGATTGTCTATGAGGATGGGACCCCAGCAGACAATAAACAACAGCACAACCAGGATGAGCATCTGAATGACCTGCAAGAACAAGAAAACAAGAATGAGGATATAACTCTAGCAGACGGCAAACAACACAAGATGTGCAAAACCGTGTTTCCCATCCCTGACTGCTGGGTAGTTCCTCCTGGATCAATGATTTTTCCATGATACTCCAGAGAATAGTACTTGAAGATTTCGCTGCTTCAGAACCAAAAGGGTGTAAGTTGGGGTAGCAGTTAATGGAGAAAGGGGCCAAAAACTGTTTCTCACCTAGAAACACGTTTTATGTGGAACATCTTTTGATTTCAAGATAAATGTGGGATAGCTTCAGAAACCTACACACACCCTTTGTACACCAGATTCAGCTCACTTAGGGGCATTCAGTGATACCAGACTTAAACCTTTTTGGTTCTGAATCAGCGATTTATTGGTTTCGGATTTGGTTTATATTGGTATTGCACAAAATATGATTGAGAGGTCCACGTTTTGATAAATTTATAAAACTTAACACTCACATATTAGATACCATACAAACATTTTTAAACAGGAGATATTTTTAATGTCTCATGTTGTTCATTTTCCAAGAAAACGTCTATGAATATTTCTAGGTGTGTGTATACCAAACATCATGCTTTTTATTAAAACAAATTCATATTGCAACATATTCTGTGGACTATAATACAATGTATTATGTGGGAATACAAAAACACACCGTTAACCTTTTCCTGTTATCGCACCTTTTCAAAAATAAGATATATTTCGAATACTGGGGGAAATCGATTCATCTAAAAGTGCATCTCTCCCTATTACACTGCATGAAGTGGCTAATGTCCTATTAGATTTATTTCCTCCCATTAGGTAGAGGCCATATAAATTGTTCTGTTGCAGACACATGGTATTAAAGTAGAACTAGTTTGGTATTTATATTTAGTAATTTGTTAACCAAGATCTTAAAAATAGTACTAGTAGGTTTATTGGTTTCTGATTTAATTTATTGGTAAACGGGCAAGAACAGAGATGTTATTAAGTTATTGTTTTGTTTGTTTTGTTTAACGACATCACTAGAGAACATTGTTTTATTAATCATTGGCTGTTGGACATGTTGTCAAATGTTAACCAGCCTTCGAAGGGATTTGAACTACGGTATTTGGCTTTAGAGTCCGATATCTTACCACTGGACCCCTGAGGTTTATATTGTTATAAAGTTAGTGAAGGTCACTTGTATAGTCCAGTACATACAAATTTACGCCGAAACACAGCTAATCTAGAATAAAGTGTAATAGCAGTTTGTTTTATGTTTTGGTATATATAGTGCAATCTTTTATAATATATCCCAAAGTGGCAAAATTTTGAAATGGTAAAATAGGCTAATTAGCATAAATCCAATATGACGCCGCCAAATTGAAATGTTTAGTCAGTAGGTGTGTAAGGTAACAGGGCTGCGTTCAGGACAAAATTGCTAGCTAGACTAGTTTTTGCGCTTCACCTTTGGAAACAGTAACATTGCTACGTAGAACCTCATGTGCTAGCCTGAACGCAAGGCAGATGGTCCTTCACATAAACATGACGAAACATAGCAAGGCCATTGTTATACAAGATACTATAGGTCAAAGTCAAAATGTTTTACAATGCCGGATAAGATTATGATGACAACTGAACAACAGCAGATAGGTTTATACAAGCACCACATTATCATGTACAGTAAATTAAAGCCAAGACTTCTAATATTGCAAAAGTGTATACGTGGTTTACCAACGGTGTGTTCGTGGTTTACCATCAGTAATACTATTATAGTCGCTTCAAGGCTGAAAGGGTAGGTGTACGCCACTTGCACCGACAGTGGTCCACAATAGATTTATTAAATGCCATGGCATGCACTTTCATGTTAGTTGGAAAGCGTATATAAACGATCCCTTGCTGCTAATCGAAAAGAGTTGCCAATGTGGCGGTAACTGGTTTCCTCTAAAGACAATGAATCGCCAAACAATATGTCTGACACGTAATAGGCACTGTTGGGGTGTCATTAAACCAACATTCCTTTCCTTTCTACAAATATTATATTATCATAAACCATAAATTTGAGACATAAACAGGATATGAAAAATGACATTTTCAAAATGTGAATATGGTTTACTACCACTGACGTCAACATGACAGTAACTGCGCAGTATCAATCCACATAATACAAACTAGCATTATCATGTACCGTAAATCACACTTAAAAAACCATAACGATACTAGATTTTTTTTTACAGAAGGTGAACATGACTTGCAACCAAAATCACCCGTAATAAGGACAGCTGATCAAACAAGGCGCATTCTGTGGAAATCGACTTGTCCTTTATGCTTTCCACAATACGGTAATTCTGAATGTTGGTTCTTAGACCGTCACATAAGAAATTAGCGTTATAAATAATGAAACCAATGTACCGTCACGTACCCTCAACGATCCAGTGGACTCTCTCGAGTGCTGGCCAGGTCGCCATTTAGATGAAAAATTAGACAACTTGAGCATTTGAGATTTCCTACAAGTTTTATTACTAGAGCAAGATGAAGTGTTTGGCTTGATCTAAGGTCAACAGCTCCCTGCGTATAAGCAATTATCGAAACTGGTGGATACCTCGGAGAGTCAGCGTGCTACGCGAATCTAGAGGGAGGATTTGGGAATTCAACCACCCCATCCCATTAACTACAATCTTTTTTTCATTACTGTCAAAGCAGTCTTAAGCAGCCACTCAAAGGAGTACAGGAAAATGCCCTTTTACGACAGGTGGCTGCTTAATACAGGTTATAATGTATTAAACTGATTTGGGAGAAAATAAAGGTGACTATTTAAGACAGGTGGCTGCTTAATACAGGTGGCCGTAAGAGCAGGTTTGACTAATATCATAATATAACTATAACTTATTTCACTACATAATACAAAATCAAATGCAGTTTCAATAATGCAGTTTTCCTTGACAACGGATATCGTCTACTATCTATATGCCTTTTTCAACACACATCAAGTGATAGCGAAATACGAATGGCCTAGACGCACTCCGTCATAGGATTTGTATATCACTTAGATAAAACAGTACAGGTCACACAAAAAGACCACATAGAAGATCTATTCAAAATGGTTAAATACGTATCTAGAGATTGCTTCTTTAAATTATATTACCTTCAACTTTCTTTTCAAAATTTCTTTTGACTTCACTCCTCCAAAATCAATTGATCCGCCCTTGCTTTCCCAATTTGTTTAGATTGTGTTTTGAAAGGTTATGATAGAGTTTGGATGGGTTAACGTGTTTGTAAACGATTATGTCGACCCATTACATGTGAATTATTGCTTGTTTATACGACAGAGTTTGAGGACGAAAGGTTTGTGAAAACAAATAGATTATTCTGGATCTCAGCACTCAACAAGCCCTGTCTTCAAGATAGGCTAGCTTATGCGGTAGCTACGTAGCAATTTCATTGATACCAAACGTTCTCATTGGGTTTAACATGAAGCGTAAAAAATAGTCAAGGTAGCAATGTCGTCCTGAACGCAGCTACGCAAAAGAAACGCATTATTTACCAGTGTAAAGAAAACCCACAATAACATTCAGGATTTTTCCCGTATTTAAAATAAAAATAAAAAAGGTCATGAAGGTTCATTTCTGATTGAAGTTTGCTTGGAAGTTTGCTTGAAATAAATCGCTGAAATGCAGCTTCATAGACCGGCGTGGGATGCACGTGCAAACAATTCTCGTTGAGGGCAATATGCACGTGCGATCCCTGCTGGCTCTCTGTATAAAAGGCAACCTTAACTTCCAGTCTGGCATTCGTAATTTCTATGCATTAGTTATGTCGCGTTTATCAACAAATCAGAGAGAACAGGCGAATGCGTTTAATGTCCATGTCACTACCGATACAACGACTAAAACATCGCCACAACGCCACCAACAGCACAGCAGACCGTCCTCGTAGCGGCCGCCCCAGGGTTACCACTCCTCGACAAGACCGGCTCATTCATCGGCAGCACCTGCATTACCGATTCCTCCCGACCGCTGAAACAGCTAGTCAGACCATCGGGATCCATATTCAGGCACGACTTCAATGGGCCATGCAGCATCAACACTGGCGCCATCAGCAATGGAGGACAGTTCTCTCCTCTGATGAAAGTCGATACTGCATTTCATCATCGGATGGCTGAGTCGGGGTCTGGCTAAGGAGGGGTGAATGCTACTCAGATGCGTGTGTGATGGAAAGGAACCCATTGGGAGATGAGAGCATCATGGTTTGGGGAGCAATTGGATTTAACCAGCGGATGAGGCCTCTTGTCTTTCAGAATATTGGTCCAGGCAGGGGTAATGACGTCACAGCTCAGCTGTATATCGACCAAGGCCTGAGACCACACATTTTGCCCCATTTTGTTCGTCACCATAACCATGATAATGCCCGCCTCCATGCGGTCAGAGTGACCAGCAGCATAACGTGCGAACCATGGACTGGCCAGCCCTCAGTCCTGATGTGAATCTGATAGAACACTTGTGGGACGAGGTCCAACGAAGACTCAACAAGGTACACCCAAGGCCAACAACTGCTGCTCAACTGCATGTGGCTTTTCTCAGGGTATGGGCCCAAGTGCCAATGGCAGTCATCAACCACCTGATGCATTCTATGTACCGATGCATGTCCGTCATCAACGCACTGGGTGACCACACACGATACTGACTTAGAATGCCCCTTCTGTTATTCACACTTGCGCCGCCCCTTCACAAGCATTAAGCAGCGTTCATCAGTCTATTCTGATGATGTGTGCCAAAAATTGACTCTAAGATGTGCACAATGGCCTCGACATTACCTTGAAATTAAACATATAATTGCATCATACCCATAGTGCGATTCTTTTGCGATTCAATATATGATAGTGACTGTATTACTGTATTTTTACGTTTATACTAGTAGTTGATGTACACAATAACAAGTGGTTGTATTGTTGTACTTTTACATGTAATCATGATAAACAACTGCACGGGAATTAAGATGGCTTTGCGCGTATTAGTACGTCAACATCACGACACGGCGGCAATGTTAACAGACTCATCGATGTCGTCTATGTCCTCGCCGTGCACGTAGCGTCTTGACAAGCAATTACCTCGTCTTCTCAAACCCATCTTGACGTCAGTCATCCAGTGGAAGACGTGGTATGGAGACATCTTTTACAGAGATATGTTGTTCTAAGTGTAGGACAACGTAAGAAGAAAAAAAACTATTTTTCCCCTCGCGCAATGACGCCCTCTCACACACACACCCTTCACCCCATAGAAATGTTTTATATATATATTTTAGTTTACTTCATGTCCGTCTCTCATAACTCCATATTGACAGTTTGGGCTATTTTCCGTTCCAACCAGTGGTCCACAACTTGTTTATCAAAGGCCGTGGTATGTGCTGTCCTGTCT
>JAULBS010137768.1:0-12927 GCA_032355785.1 Symmetromphalus regularis | reverse complement strand
AAGAGTGAAAATTCCATTTGATGACAGATTTTACATCGACAAGGTGTGTTCAATGTTACCAGGGATATATGAAACCGTTATGTCGCATGTTTCTATTGTATTCACTGGCTTTGTAATTGTGAAGGTAGGCAAATATGTTGACAGTTACGATATGTGAGATTTAACAGGAACAAGGTCATATTTCGTTATAGAAGAAAAAAAAAGTTTCTAAATTAAAATCAACAAACAAATTGGTAGGCACATCTGTCATTTTGACGCCTTCGTTTGATGATTAAAAATAGAATCTTGGGGGAATTCCTTGGTGATTCATTTGTTGACATAATTCGTAAAGTAATTTCGGTTATAGTCTGAAATAGTGCAAAACGGAGGTTCATGCATCTATGAACGTTGTATTTTTTAAGTCACATGATGTCATTTGGACCAATCCAAGTATGTATAACAAATGTGTATTTACAAAATGGAATTAAATAACTTTAATCTTTTTTTCTCTACCTCCATTAAGCCAAAAAGGAATTTTGTCCACTGTCATTAAGTGTAGTATGCTCTACGTTAAGTTTTGACAGTATTCCAATCAGTCAGTTTATTTGATAGGTTAGTTCTAACAGTCTGATGTATTTATTGTTTATGAGTTATTATTATTGTTGTTGTTATTCAATATTCCAAATTTATCATTAATTTTATAACAAAGTAACTAAGAAAAACGTATTTGTGGATAGTGCATGTTATCAGTTCTGACCTGATCACTTCCACGCCCCTGCGCACGGATATTGAGAGCTATCCGGTGGGCCTGTTCCTTGGTGGCCAGCATATTGATATTGTAAGCAATGAGAAACTTCCGAGCACCAACTGCTGTTGCTCCCCATGATGCAACAAACTCTGCAGGCCCAAAATCGGGCTTCCATTCTGGATTTTGTAACTAAAATAAGCACCAATAAGTTGAATTAGCAAATATAACCTTGTATCTTGTTATCTTAACTCTTATTGTAGTATCTGCTGTCTCATTTATTTAGTCAACTGAAATTCAACCATCATTCTGTTACAACTTGGCAGATTTGTAAAACGTCATGAAGCTCTTCTGTGGATTCATTCTCCAAGTGTTCATCTGCACCCCCTGGCCTCTTTGTCTTATCCTGCCAATATATCTGGGACCAGTTGTTCAAAGCATTGTTAATTCAACCATGGGGCAGATGAATATTTCTCTTTAAAATGTCTTCATAGAAAGTTCAAATATACTTATGATTTGATTATTTCTGGATACCTTATGCTATAATAAACTAAGTTTCAACATATCTCTTCAATAACTATTTACAGTGATTTATAATTTTATTTAGAAATATTCAACTAACCTGTGTTTACCGTAACCTTGCTTTGAACAACTGGTCCCTGGTCTTTCCCACAGCACTAACTAATGACTGATTGAAATAATGAATCTTAGAAGGTGTTAGCAATTGCCATGAGAATGACTATCTTATATCATGTTTTTATCATCGTTACAGGGTTCCTGCAGACTTCCAAGAATCAAATTTCAAAACTTTTCCATGACTTTTTGAAAAATTGAATGACCTTTTCGCCTAAAAATTTGTAAAAATGTGCAGATGCATCACATTACGGTGAGCTAAAATTGAAATGTGTAAAATCTGAATATTCTACCTACATAAAAAAACAGTTTATACTCTTTAGGGAGTAAAAAATAAAAAGACTTTCAATGGTGAAAAACAATGTTTTCAGGGACATAATGAATCACAAGAGGTGATTAAGACAAATCTCTCGCACTCTGTTAAGCATGAACAATTTTTTTCCAGCTGATTATGAAATTCAGTGGTGTAGCTTTCTTTAGGCACTGTAGGCACATGTCTATACATTTTTTTGCAGGAACACCGTTATATTTTTTTTTTAACTTCCAAATTGCAATACCTTGGAAATAAGGCCTTCATATTCTCCAGACCTGCAGTCTGGAAGCAGCTTTCTCTTCTCCTCATTGGCAGCCTCTCCATACAAATATACTGAAAAAACAATTACACCACCTCAAACCTACATTTCGTAAATAGTTAACTGAAAGTAGCTCTTTTAGAAGTGATCTTTCTGACCATAAGTATCACAGTCAGGAAGATCACTTCTAGAAGAATCACTTTCAGGTCAATGACGCAGTGATCATGGAAGGGATGCGCCATGGTTCATTCACGTTCGTCCCTATGGACATAGCATATTTTCCACTTTTCTAAATTTGAAAAACAAAACAAAAAACCCCATGTATTGCGTGTATTAGCTGACATTTTAAGTCTTAAAATAGAGAAGGGGTTTGGTCTGTATATAGTTAATACTTCAATAGCGAAATGTATGGAAACGGATTACTAACGGAAACACAACAGTCGAGTATCAGTCATTCCAAGCATAATAATGCACTGCCTAACTTTCAAAGCAATTACAGTATTTCTTAGTTTAGTGTATGGCACTAGAACATGTGGATTAAAATGCAATTACCAATTTACCAATTAAGGTGTTGTTAAATACATAAAATAATTAACATTTTCCACCTTTTTAAAATATATTCCAAGTTACCATTTTTAAATAATTAAAAGTATTCTAAACAACAAATAAGTGTGATCCACCAAAAATTGTGGTAATTTGTGTCTGGTTTTTTAAAATTTTATATAATGCACATGTGAGCATCATATCAAATATGCTACAAAGGGCACCATCATCAATAAGGGGCAGAAAAATAGCTAAAAAATATATATATTATTTTTTTCACTCAGAAAACATCAAAATTTTCATACCATTTCAATACAGTTTTTGTGCTTTCAAATGACAGCAAACAATTTTATATAGAAATTCAGCAAGAAAGGATTATAGATTTTTGCTATGTGCTATATATCCAGATCTATAATAAACTTAATTTAACACACATACCTGGTACTCCGATCTCCACTGCAAGTTTCTCAGCAAACTCACGTGCACACTCCACACAGTCCTCCATTGTGGTCTCCTGTACGGGGATGAATGGACACACATCCAGAGCTCCCATTCGAGGATGCTCACCTGTCAAATGTAGTGAAATATTTCCATAGTAATACATAAAAATACACACCTATGAATATTATCCTTTTTGATATGTATATAAATACATGATTATGAATATATTTTTGCCCATTATAAACTTGTGAGTATGTTTAGTTTTTTTGTTTAATGACATCACAAAAGCACATTAATTTATTAATCATCGGCTACTTGATATGTCAAACATTAATTTTTTTGGTAATTTTGATTACATGGGAGCGGGATGTAGCTCAAATGGTAGAGTGTTCACCTGTTGGTCATTGGATCAATCCTTCTCAGTGGACCCATTTACAGTTTGGGCTATTTTCTGTTTCAACCAGTGATCCACAATGAGTTCATTGAAGGCCGTGGTATGTGCTATCCTGTCTGTGCGACAGTGCATATAAAAGACCCCTTGCTGCTTATCGGAAAGAGTAGCCTATGTGGCGTCAGCAGATTTCCTCTAAATACATATGTCATAATGGCCATATGATTGACGTCCAATAGCCGATGATGAGATGAAAATCAACGTGCTTTAGAGGCATCGTTAAATAAAACAAACTTTACTTTACTTTAAATTTTGACACGTAGTCAAATGTCAGCCAGCATTTAACGGGTTTTGAACCACTGTCTTCAGCTTGAGTCCAATGTCCTACCACTGGACCACAGGGATGCACTAAATGGTATGGGATTTCTGCATTTGTGTTTATACACAGTATAATAACTACATTATATTTAACAAGATTTTAACACATATTTCTAAAATGTTTAAGAATCATGATACCAGAGACACCCAATAGTTGATATTTATGTTTGTTCTACGATATCATTAAATATTCATTTACTTATCCAAACTAGAAAACTCATATCTACAATGATCTAATATTAATCATATATGAAAAGTGACATAATACTCTCTGTAAGTAAACTTTAAAACTAACCTTTGTGCTTCCTCATATCTATTAGCTGATAGGCTACTCTGGCTGCATTCAGAGCACCTTCAACAACAGACTCTGGCGTTCCAACAAAAGTGTAAACTGTGCGGTTAGTCGATATGCCTGGGTCCACATCCAGTACTGTACAATCATCTGTGGATGCAATAGCATTGGCAATCGCCTCAA
Source organism: Symmetromphalus regularis (assembly GCA_032355785.1). NCBI lineage: Eukaryota > Metazoa > Mollusca > Gastropoda > Neomphalida > Neomphalidae > Symmetromphalus > Symmetromphalus regularis. The sequence continues at coordinate 8,770 of JAULBS010137768.1, read as the reverse complement.
TTATCTGAAATAAAAACACAGTACTTAGTGACTAAGATATGGTACACACCCAATACAGTGCCATAATCTGTGAATGCAATAGTATTTGCAAACACCTCAATTATAGGGCTGTCTATAAAATAAAAGTAAATATATTTTGGAGTAAACAAAAAAGACTCCTGTTTGTACATCTAGAGCTCACCAATTTAACAAGACTGATCATGTGGCATGGATAAAACAGATGAAAAGCTGGAGACTCAAATGATAGGAAAATAAAGTTATGCATGATTTTCATGAGTACTAAGTTTCCAGACTCAGCTAAAATGGATCAGTATGAAAGGTCAAAGAACCCATTCTTTTTCAAATACCAGCAAATGAGTCAATTACTTTCTCATCAAATATTGGTCTCTTTGATCTGTATCATGTAGTAGGTCTAGTTGGATTGGTAATGGATTATCTAGATACATAGATTTATGGGGTCCTCTTGGAATTTTAATTTTAATTGCAAAATTGTGGTCTGTACCAATTATAGGTCACAGACTGGAATGGGTCTGATAACATGTCACATTTTTACCCTTATGCTACCACTGAGCGATATCCCACTCCCACTGTTAAACAAACTGTACTTGATTACACTTTCTAGAGAGATTATTCAAGTGACATCATTTTACAAGAGTTATTTCCCTTGGCAGCCATGCTTGAGATAAACTTAAAGAATCTTCCTTTTCCTTCCAAAACTAACCAATTTTAACACTTATATTTTGTTCTAACATATTCTTTAACTTTTTAATGACCTAGGTCATTAAACTAATACTATTCTCAACTGATTTATTAGTTATAGTATTAGGTTAACTTGAAAACAATGGAGAACATTGTTTAAATTTCTATTGGAAACAGTGGTCTCTATCTTCAGCATGTCTAACGAAGGGAGGTAACCCCACCATGCATAACCTCTCAAATGTATGGAGCTTTTAAAGCAAAGTAAAGTTTGTTTTATTCAAAGACGCCTCTAGAGAACATTGATTTTTATCTTATCATTGGCTATTGGATGTCAATCATATTGTCATTCTGACATAATTTTAGAGGAAACCCGCTCCCGCCACATATGCTACTCTTTTCGATAAGCAGCAAGGGGTCTTTTATATGCACTATCCCACAGACAGGACAGCACATACCACGACCTTTGATGAACCAGTTGTTGACTACCGGTTAGAATGGAAAATAGTCCAAACTGCAAATTGGTCCACTGAGAAGGATCGATCCAATGACCAAGAGCTTCACAGGCAGACACGCTACCATTTGAGCTACATCCCACTTGTATGGGGCTTTTATGTTAGGAAGTTTTTCAAACATTTATTCATCCTGCTGTGATGATGTAATTCTTATATACCATTCAACAAAACTGGGTTAACAGCTTATTTTTATTTTTATCCGCAGTCTTAAAAGAAATCTCTACACGTACTGTGTGCACTATCCCTCTATTGTTCATTAGAAACCAGGAGAATAAGTTTGAAGACCCAGGTTATATAGTGAACATTCATTCTGTGACAAAGGTTTTATTACAGTTACTGGTACTGTGCAGTGATGCTTGAAAAGGGAGTTAAAAAATGAAGGCTTAATATATCTTCTGTAGCTTTATAAACAAGCCATTCAAATGTATACCTACTAGCATGTATCTAGTCTTTGTGGTGTACATGTACTTGTTTGATCATCAGACTCCAGGCTGGTAGTATATGCAGATACAGGTATTTTTACAGGGTGAGGGGGTTGTCTTTAAAAGATTTTTAATATCAAATGTTACATGACCAAATTGCAATTGAAAAAACCCAACTGGTGACAATGAATTTTTAATCTCAGTATTGGTTCCAGTCAGTGCTTCACAGTAGTATGTAGGCATGGACACAGGTTTTAATGAGGGTAGGGGTCAATTAGCAAATTTTTTCTGGTTTTCCATCTTTAAGCAATCCTATTTTAATTATGTGTAGGGAGTCCACAGAGAACCTAAATATGTAAGTATAGTAATAAAGATGTATGTAACATATTTCTGCTCATGAAAAATGAAAAATAGTTTCTTAGAAAAACAAAGGGGTAGTTTAATCTCCTAACCCTCACTGTGTGTCTTTAACTTGTTTTAATAAAGGCCATGATTTGTACTATCCCATCTGTGGGAAAGTGTATACAAAATACCCTTGCTGCATATTGATATAGGTAGACATCGTATGGCTGCAGCAGACTTCATCTTTCATACTAACATTAAACTCTTGACGAGCCCAATAACAAAATAAAATTTTATATTTATATACATCTATGTATATATGTATATGCACGTGTGTGCATTCTTTCATATCTTTTTTTCTGTCTGGTTCTCTCTTTTATTATCTCAAATAAATAAATAGTTTAACATTATTATTACCGGGTATTATTACTCTTTTGTATATATTATTCATGTTTATATTAAAAGATTATTAATTTTTTTAATTGTATAATATAATATGTATATTATAATATAATTAAATGCATTTATCGTAAGTCAGTGAACCAAGGCCCCAACCTTGACACTGTCAAATGATCTGAGGTAATACAAAAATAATAATAAAAATAATAAACCCATTAAACTCTAACTGAAAGGTGAGTTGTGTGGCCAGGACAATGTGCTTCAACTTTTAATTAGATATTAACATGAAAATAAGTTAAAACTAACCCTAACCTGCTGTAGGTTAAAACAATAACACTATTAACAGCTACAATTTTAGTGTACGGAATGATACAGATTGACAGACACTACTAGTACTAATTTGACTTAATAAATCATTACAGACAGATGGATGGACAGACAACCAATCTGACTAAATAAAACATTACAGATCAGCACACAATTTTGTGGAAAGTTCAGTCTTTTATAACATTATACTTTTACAACAACGACTTCTTTTTTTTGCTTTTTTTGTGTTTAACAACATCCCTAGAGCACAGTAGGTTATTAATCATTGGCTACTGGATGTCAAACATTTGATAATATTGACAGTCAAGTGTGGGCTGGCCTGTAACAGGTTTTGAACCAGTGTCTTCAGCTTAAGAGTCTGATAGCCTTCTACTGGACCAATGAGGCTCACACATGGATAGGCAGATGCATAAGCTGATAGAGAGAGCCAATTTGAAAGATAAATACACAGAGCACCACCCATATAATTATGTATGGAAGGTCTTCATTAATACTGGCATTAACCACAGAAGCCTCACTTATATTACACTAATTCCATCATTAACATTTTTGACATTTAATGGAACACTATCACAGTCGCACATGGCGGCAGTCCTCCCAAAAATATCTGTGTTGAAATGTACAGTATTTAAAAGAGCATAGCCTCAATTACATGCATGGAACAAATTACTATCAGTTAAAGTGATTTACTACAAGAATGATAATTCCACAAGGAAATATTTAAAAGTGCATTCAGTAGAAATTGATGTAAGTCCTCATAATAATATTTATGTTGAAATACAGAGTACACCATCAGCTAAATTCAAATAAATTACTGTCAATTAAAGCAATCTACTAGTATATTTAAAATTATAACATATATATGACATTAAGGGCCATATATTTATCCTGGGGCAGAACCATCACAGTATTGCAGCATGCCATTATAATTGGAGAAGTCACTACAAGGACTGCACCCACCCTCAGTTTTTAGTATTATGAGTGGTCCCTGTAGGAACAATGCTGGCCTTTGGCCACCTACTTTACAGTGCCCCTCATCCCCAGCCCCCACTTCCAAATTCACTCTGTGGGGCCTGCACTATTAAACTTTTGGTTTTGTGAAGTTAATTAAGGTGTCATGTGTGTAAGGATTGATAACCGTTAGTTATCACTAATGTACATTTATATGTAAAATAAAGCCCCTACATATGACACTTGTAACTTTGATGGTGCACCTTTAATAGATATACTATTAACAGTAAACTCCACACAGGAGCCACATTGTGTAGCATGGCTGAATGACTCAGATCTGCTGTAAGGCAAGCTAAGATGACCTGTGCTGACATGGTGTCAGACTGAAAGCCCAGCAGGTGATAAGTGCCCCAACCTATCTCTTCCAACTAGTGTACATTAAACTCTGATAAACATTGAGTCACAGATAACAAGCAGGAGCTTGAACACGACTGTTATTCTCCAGACACGGCTTTATAAATATAATGCATAGATTCAAAAGTAGTTAACTAAAAAAAAACATTTACTCAGTACTTGCAGACAAAATTCTATTCAGATGATCTCAGCATTTTATACAATGTAATAATTTAAAAATAACTGGAATAAACACTTCTGTTTTTTAAGGATTAAATTCTTCAACCACATGTATTTATAGAATGCAAAGTACATTGCATACCATACACTCTCAAAAAAGATGTGTATCTGTTATTGGGGAGCAGGAGGTAGCTCAAACAGTAGCGTGTCCACCTGTGAAGCTTCGGTCATCTGATCGATCCTTCTCAGTGGACCCATCTGCAGTTTGGGCTATTTTCTGTTCCAACCAGTGATCCACAACTGGTTCAACATAGACTGTGGTTATTGCTGTACATACAGTCTGTGGGACAATTCATATAAAAGAACCCTTGCTGCTTACTGGAAAGAGTAGCCTATGTGGCAGCCGCAGGTTTCCTCTAAAAATATGTCTGAATGATCATATGATTGACGTCCAATAGCCGATGATAAGATCAAAATCAACGTGCTCTAGAGGCGTCGTTAAATAAAACAAACTTTATTTTTTTTTGTGTATTTGCTATTAAATCATGTCAAGAAGAAGAAAAAAGAGTTGATATGGTATACATTAATACTTTATTCTAAGCCAACACTGGGAATATGCTTTTCTCTTGTGTTCAGTGATGGATACACTTTTACTTTATTAAATAAAACATACAATTACATGTATATAAGATATTTTTTACAAGATATAACATTTATTTAATTATTTTTCTTCTTAGAAATATTCTTACATAATAATAATTATTATAATAACATTTAACCGAACAATGTGGCAAACAACTCTTGATAGATTTCAGCTAACTATGAACAAACCTTTATAAAGATTTTGTATGTGACCTTGACTCAAAAGGCAGAATGAGATATTGGGTGATGGAATTTGAAAATGTGTCTGTGTGTATAGTGTCAAAAAAAAAGAAGGGGGAGGTTGCTGAGGCTTCTGTGCACAGCTGTGGATTTACTTATTTAACGACACCACTAGAGCACATTAATATGTTAATTATTGGCTATTGGATATCAAACATTTAAATAAACTTTGACATGCAGTGAAGTGTGAACCAGCCTCCAATGGGTTTTGAACTGCAATCTTCAGCTTGCGAGTCAGATGTACTACCACTGTCAAAAGGGAACATGTTACCTTGATTAATACATATAACAGAATTTAAGATAGTGTGATACTGAAATCAGTTCACCTTGATCCGTGACCTTGACCTTAATGGGAATATGAACCTTCCTTGATAAAAGGTACAATAAAACATTGGATTTTATGTGGAAATGAAAATGTTACTCCTAGCAAGGGATCCAAGACAATGTAACAACTAAATAACACAAAAATTGTCACAGAAAATATGCTTTTTAATAGAACTGTAGAATATATATTTATGAAATCATTGGAAACATGCAGTTTTGTTTCTTGTTACAGTTTGTGATGGAGGGAGCATTCATTTTACTTTTTAAATCACCTCAGAATTCCTAAATTGGCTAAAAAAAAAGCTATTGCATGCATTTACATTTAAAAACAAATTCAAATTATTATTTTAATAGAAACATTTCTACCCAAACACTCATACTTACATAAATAATGTTGATGGAATGAAGTGACTATAATAAGAGAAGTTGGTAGTAAGTTTAAAAAAAAAAAAAAAATTGTTTTTTAATTATCCTGAATTTTACAGTATTTTTATTTGCATAAAAAAAAGTATATGTTACAATTCACAAATAATCTTATGTCATATCAATGGAAATACACCTTTGAAATGTCAATTTTTTCAGAAACTCAATTAATGAATTATGCAAACCTGTCATTGCTTCTTTTATTTATTTTATGGCAGCTTTTTTCTCATGTATACGGTAAACAAGATTTATACAAAACGCCTATCTACTGAAAACACGCAACGTAAACCTGCATTAAATTTCTAATGTATATTACCTCTTTGCTTCGACCTTCCGAGAAATTGGGAACGCATTCTACAATTCGTGGCATTTTGTTCCAAGACAGGTGCTCCAAAGACTAAAATCTGCTAATTTCTGTTGTGGACAATACGTCACGAAGCTTTGGGTTTGTAGCCTGGCGATTTTGGTGACGTTGTAACTTTTGCGTAAAACGTGACCACATTCAGCCATGTTACTTGTTTTCATGCTGGATTGGGGAAACAAAATCTACATACTTTCACGTTACAGATAATTCTGACAATTTCGGGTTACTATTTTTAGGTAAGAATTCCCCAACCGTGTTTATGCACTGATTAACCAACAGATCATGTTATGTTTAATCTAGAAAACCGTGGTTAAAAATGTTTTGTTGAAAAGTATTCTGCAGCCACTGACTGGGTTTCGGGACCTGGACCAGGATTAAGTATTTAGAGTGGATAGTTTATTAACAAATGGTGGTCGGGTTAAGCCACACCAGTATGCTGTTTAAGAGGAGGTGCGTGTATTGTGTAATTCATTATGCATACAATATATCCTCTATGCAACTAGTAACATTAAGCCTCATTTTAAAATGCCACTCAAACACTTGCAATCAGTGAGTATATTCTTGGCTTGTCACCTTGTGAAACCACGTTTGGTATTATGGTCAAGTGTCTACTGTTCGTGCCTGTTGTCTTCTTATGCCCCTTGCGGAAACGGCGATATGTCGCGTGCACACGAGCTTCACATGCAGTCCTCACTGTCATAACAAACATCACATGTTATTGTTAACCAAGTAACATTATGCTCCAAATTTAAAAATGCGCTATTAAACATATAAATAATACTATGATGAATTATAGACTTGAAAATTTACCAATTTTCACTAATCCCAAAAATCAGCTTTCAAAAGTAACCAACATTTTGCAGAAAAATTATGCGATTAATTCTCTGTTCAGTTTGTCTGCATTCTTGACCTTCGTTACTAACTTGTAACATCAAATAAAAAACATTTTAAACCAACTCTAAAAAATGTATTAGTGTGACAATGAATAGGGGTAAAATGAATAAAATGTCTTCTAACATTATTGGAAGATAAAATGATTTGGTTAGATGTATGTCATTCTAATCAATAATAATAATGAATGTTATGTTTTTGCTTGGTATTTTTTTGTTTGTTTATTAATATTATGTTTATTATTATTATTATAGATTATATTCTTTTTGTCACCACAATTAATCAGATCAACCCAATGAACAATAAATTGACACATTATTGTTAGGTCGTTTCTGTGAACATTGCAGTGTTAATAGTTGAAACTTAATTGTTTTTGAATTGACACTGCAGTTATAATCTCATTGAATTTTGATGACAATTCTTTATCAATGTTAAATTTAAAGGAAAAAATAGATCTAGAGAAACAGAAAATCAAGTTTTTCAAAAGTCCTGAACAACCCTAAAATGTTACTGGTGTGGCCTACGCTGGTTTTCATAGAAAGCACGAAAATACAACTCTTGTCTTATGTCATGCTGGATTTCACCGGATGTTTTCAACCAGAATTTTAATAATAAATACATCTTTGTGCTTCCTTTCTGATATATGTAAAATAATGATAAAAGGCCACTAGATAAGGTTTGTAAACATTTATTTATTTATTTTGTTGTTCCTAGTAAATATGCTGGCGTAACTGTTATGGGGCACGAAAAGTGAACTCTACACTGTACTATTACATGTTGTGATGTATGGTCTACTATTCGTGCCTGTTCTTTTTTCGTGTCCTTTCCGAAAACGGCGATATCTTGCATGCGCTTTAGCTCCGCATGCAGTCTTTGCTGTCGTAACAAACATCAAATGTTAAACCAAGTATCATGATGCTCCAAATTTTAAAATGTGCATTAAACATGTAAATGATACTATAATGAATTATAGACTTGAAAATTTACCAATTTTCACTAATACCAAAAATCCGCCTTATCAAAATTTTGAAAAAAATAATCCAATTAATTCCCTGTGCAGTTCACCTGTATTTTTGACCTTCATTACTACCTAGTGATGTCAAATAAAACATATTTGAGGCAAACTTCCAAAAAATTATTTGTGTTACAACGAATAGGAATAATGTTATAGGAAGATAAAATGATTGGGTTAGATGTATGCATTTCTAATCAATAATAATGAATGTTGTGTTTTTGCTGGGGTTGTTGTTTGTTTATTATTATTGTTATTATAGGTGATACTACATTGATCCTTGGTAAAATATACAGTCAGCTTATGTGGGTGGTGGGTTAGTGAAAGACATTACCTTGGTACCAGGGTTTCACGTTTAAAGCGCGCGCTCGCGCCCCACCGTGCCCGTTGATTTCGACCAAGGAGCGTGAATAATCGCGCTCCAAAAATACCATAGATTTTGGTAATTCTCGTTTTTTGCAAAAATATCCGAATATAATTAGAATTGATCACATACAGTTTTTTTTCATTAAATCGACTGGTATAATTAATTTGGCGTAACACGTACAGGTATTGACTATTTTTATTTCCAAAATGCAGATGGAAAATCCATTTAATTAATAAACTGCACTATTTGGAGACAAGTAATTATGTTTTTGGAGAAAATAGG
>JAULBS010137757.1:0-12928 GCA_032355785.1 Symmetromphalus regularis | reverse complement strand
ACAAATTTTAATGCTTTCGGGCATTCTATCAAGGTAAGATGTGCATGCATCGTCATTTTACTCATTAGCATACTACGTGTGTTATCATTGTAGATGGCCCCAAATCTGTGAAAGAAGCTACTTTGCACATGCGTGTAGCGACAACTTCCACATACAAATGGACAGAATTTGTTTGTGTTTAACCGCTCGGTAAAATCAAGGCAGACAGACAAGATAGACAGACTTATATTTTATTAATCAATGAATAAACGATGTGAATCATTTCCCCACACGGATAAATAGCATGTCATTGGAAGGTGTTTAATTATTATATCACCGCAGCCTATCCAGACATGGTGGACACACGGGCTACCAACTTTGAAAAGTTGGTAGCCCGACCCCATTTCAGGTGGACCCAGGCTCCCGGCCATTTCCAACACTGGAGGAGTTCCTATGTTGAAATTTGAAATTTTTAAATGTGAAAAAAATCTATCGACTCAACACGGAATTCCCTAAACCATGGTTCAGTTAAAATGTTTTGCATGATACGAAAATGAGATTTAGTGTAACAAATACATGTAAGTTTCATTCATAATCAATATGTAGAGTACAAAGCCCCTTAAATTCCATGGGACTATGCCTCTAAATATTAAAAAAAAATAAACGCAATTTTGTTTTTTCAGGAACGTCTCTGATTCCATATGTTGACTTGACGGCCACTGCATATTCTGTGTTGTTTGGTGACGACCTGACACTGACGTGTAAAGTTCGGATCGACAAAGATGTGGTGCTTTTTATGAAGTGGAGCTATAGTAACATAAATGTAAGCAGCAGCCAACCCACATCACAGCAACACTTTTGACGTCATACGATGTATTATTATTTTGCATAGTTTGTTTCCAAAAAAGGAAATCGATTGGTTATATTTTTGTTGTCCGTTTATTTCAAATTTAACTTAAAATTGATAATGGGTAATAAATTGCATTCACATCCACTAAGTTTCTTCTAAATAAATATGTCAGAATGACCATATGATTGACGTCCAATAGCCGATGATAAGATTAAAATCAGTGTGCTCTTGAGTCATCGTTAAATAAAACAAACTTTCCTTTTTGTAATCTATATAATTTTATTTTGCAACTAAATAGTTAATTATTTGTTCAACTTGATGTAAAAATTACTGTGTATGTACTATTTCAGGATGCACCGAATCACTACTTGAGTAAAGTGGAGAGGACCCCTGTCCAGGGTTCGTTCTATACGTACGACATTCTGTCACAGCGACTGCACATCAGATCTGCCACCATGAAAGATGCGGGTGTTTATAGATGTATTATTGAGGGTCACGACGGACAGACCAAGCATGCAGAACAAACTATTTATGTTTATGGTAATTACATTAGAGATTAGTATAAAATCTGTATGTTTACATGTATTGGGAGCTGGATGTAGCTCAAACGGTATCGTGTCCGCCTGTGAACCGGTCGGTCGTCGGATCGATCCTTCTCAGTGGACCCATTTGCAGTTTGGGCTGTTTTTCTGTTCCAACCAGTGGTCCACAACTGGTTCATAAAAGGCCGTAGTATGTGCTGTCCTGTCTGTACGACGGTGCATATAAAAGACCTCTTACTGCTTATCGGAAGAGGTAGCCTATGTGGCGGCTGCTGGTTTCCTCTAAAAACATATGTAAGAACGATCATATGATTGATGTCCAATAGCCGATGATGAGATAAAAATCAGTGTGCTCTGGAGGCGTCGTTAAATAAAACAAACCTTTTTACTTTAATATCTATACAGTATGACCTCGATTTACCGCAATGTCCCTTAAATTCCGTGGGACTATGCCTTTAACTGGTGTTCATTCGCATAAGTTACTATATAATAACATAGGTTGAAAATAAATAAAATAGGCAACTCGTATTATGCTATAACATTCTTCAGTATCCCTTACCTTCAGCCTGTTAGAGATAATGTACATGTGTTTGTTAATGATGGTGGGGTGGAATCATTTTGATTTCACTAACAGCTTATTAAATGTATTAAGTTTTTAAATAAAAGGAGACTGATTTTTATAGAAAATTAATTGTTTAATGGTCTTTGAAGTTAATATATTGTGTATATGTTTTGATATCTTTGATTTGTTTGTATATATGTTTGAAAAAAAATGTATTCAGTCAAACCTGCTTTAGCGGCCACCTGTCTATGATGGCCATTTTTGAGTCCCCCCAACGCATTTTGCTATATATTTTACCTCTATAGGACAACTACCTGCTCAATGGGGCCACCTCTATAAGGCGGCCACCTGTCTATGATGGCTACTCTGAAGTCCCACCAACGCATTTTGCTATATATTTTACCTCTATATGACAACCACTTGCTCAACGCGGCCAGCAGCCACAATTAGTTAATAAAAAAGCGAATATGAACCTGTTATTGTTTATGTGAATATGAACCTGCCGGAATGGGGTGGGGGGGGGGGATTACATTAAATAAATAAATACTCTTCAATATCTATTAATTTGTTGCAGCAAAAACATTTGTGTTTCTGAATCCGTCCTCACCAACAGTGGTGTCACTTGAGGGACAGAACTCTGCCTTTCTGAAGGTGTCCATGAATGCTTATCCCAAGCCATCCATAGAGTGGTATTTTGAGGATCGGCAGATATTACCAGGTCCTGATTATATGTTTGAGTAAGTACAAAACAACCCTGATGCATAGAACATATATATACTCAACCAAAAAAAAAGAAGAAAGAATGCATGTAATCACTAGTCATTTATTTCTTAAACCAGACGACATTCATGGCAGAAATTCTGGAATTAGATAACCACACCATTTATTAGGAGCTACATGTATATGTGTGCAGTAATATCACAAGTTTTGCAAGTTTGTTGCCAATGGACCATTACTTTGACCATCCCATGAAATAAAAATATTTCAACATGCATACTTTCTTTTTGGGTTGAGTTTAGTTCCAGTATCATTTTGTCTTTGAGTAAGTACAAAATACCACTGTTAAATAGAGAAGGTTAAAATGCATATAACTGACAAAGGTATTGTTGCATTTTATCAAATATTTGTTTTGTTACTGACTTTTCTGTTAATATTTACTGATATCTTGTGTGAAATGTAAATATTATCTTGTAATTTTAGTGTTAGTATCTGTACGTTTAAGGCCAAGCATGGTACTGACAAAAAGGGAGTGGGACGTAGCTCAAACGGTAGCTTGTCTGCCTGTGAATTTTTTAAAACTTAAAAAATTCACTAGCCATGGGATCAGTGATTTTCAGAATTCACTAGCCCGACTTAGAAATTCACTAGCCCTACCTCCTAACACTACAAAGTAAAAATAAAACTCAACCTTGACAATCTGGTCGACTCGCTAATTTAGCATGATTTTCAAAAAATCGATTGCACAAAACGCGCTTGTCGGCACCCTGATTCACTGTAAGATTAGTGTCACTGTTTTCAAAAACAAAATAACACAACAGATCTATCAGGTGGCGACCTACAAGAGTTTATTTACAAATTTGCCACGTGTTTTTTTTGCAGATTACGCAAGCAAGCTATTTGACATATTCCAGGCTAATAATAGTCTGCTTTTATTTATCAAAACGAGTATTTGTTTCGATTGGTAGAAAAAAATATTTGCAGGGAAACCATTCGGCAGTCTTCAGGATATTATGACATCTTGTCGGACACAGAAATAGTGGACTGCGTTGTTTTCGCAGATTACGCTAGCGAGTTATTTCACGTGTTCCGTGCTAATAATAGTCTGAATTTATTTATCCAAACGAGTATGTCGAGTGCTTTTCATCGCAGTTTTGTCATTCCTTTTTTTTTTCTATGGTTTTTTTTGAAATTCCACTAGCCATCTGGCTAGTGGAAAGTGATTATTTGGTAGCCTGACCACAATAACCACTAGCCACGGGCGTCGGGCTACCGTATTCTAGAAGCCCTGATATATACTGTATGTGTGTATATAACTTTATAACTTGAGATGTTGATTTATTTGTAGGGATGTACTTTGAGAATACCCCAAGTGGAGAGGAAATTGCTGGACTTATGTACTTTGTACAAGGTAGTGTACAAATGAATGGTGACTATAATAATGCATGACTTTAAATATCGTAAAGGAATACTTATTAAGTGGTTTTTAATAGCCATTTCTAATTAGTTTATGTATATCTTTTATTTTTAGAAATGTCACCTAAAATTCAACAAATGTTATGCAGAGACAAAACTAGATTTTCTTGTAGTGTACTAATTTAAGAAGATGAGAGGTTTTTAAAATGTTATACAATCATAAGTCATTATTTCAGTCCATGTTTATTAATAGTAAATTTGAATTAATGTATATATTAAAAAGGCACATCAGCATATTAAAATGTACATTTATGTTATGTAACAACAATTAAGTTGCTTAAAATGAAATCAGCATTGATGTTTTGCTGTTATGTTAAAAAATAAATAGTGAGAGACTTTGTTATTTTTTATTCCAGCTTGTGCAAGATGAGGGTGGGATGGACGAGGTGACAAAAGAGAGGAAATGGTCAAAAATAGCTCACCGTCTTGGCTTTCCACCAGGCCGATGTGTTGGGTCTTCTCTCAGATTACACTACGAAAAACTACTCTATCCCTTCTTTGTTTTCAAGAGAAGAAGTGATCCGAAATTCAAGGTACAATTTAAGGATATTGTTTAAAAAATTTCTATGCAGTTATAGCATTAATCCATGAAAGTAATTTCTAAATAAACCTTTTTTTTTTCAGAATATATTTTTAATTATCACCTTTATTAACCATTTGTAAGGTATTGATAAAATGTTTTTTGATAAATCATTTATGAATTTGTTAATAAAAGTTCTTGTGAATATGAAGAGATTATGAAATTTAGCAAAAGGAGCCTGACATTTTATATATTTTTAATTAAAAGTCTGGAACAGTCCATATAAAAACTGCATCTATTAGGGTTAATTTTAACATTTTAGTATGATTGATTGCTTTTATACAAACAATATTAAGTTGATGTTGTAATGCTATTCTTATTATATTGATGTTTTTTCAAAAGATCTTTTTTTTGGGTACATATCTATTAAATAGTGTTCTGAACCTGAACTAAAAATATAAAATTATTCACATTTAGGTTTTTGTGTTGATTGTATTCTGCATGTTATCTTGTCACTTGAAATGAAATAAAGAAAATGATGCATACATGTCTTTTTTTTATTAATTTCATGTAGAATAATGATTTTTAAAGATTTTAACATGGAAAAAGTGTTAATATACTTTACGTTAATAAACTTTTTTGGGGAAATATTGGATAGGGATTGTGTAACTTTTGTCAAACCACATACATTTATGCTTCAGGACAACATTGACTTTCAATGGAAAAGAGACGATGCAGCTATGGTATGTACTTGAGAGCACATACCCATTTAGAATGGTATTTGCATTAACCAACTAATACTGAATATATATATATGTATATACATATGTTTGGTATCTAGACCTTCACTTGTATTTGCAGTGGCATCCAAATTATCTTTTTATTTAACCATAGTATGACCCGACAATAGATATTTATTTTTAGCGCAGGGTAGTCATTAAATAACCATACAAACATTTTATTTTTGCGTTTCATAGTTTTCATTTCTTTGTCAGTTATTTAAGATATTGTTTACAAAAATCAAACTTTCTTTCAGAAAATCCAATATATATTTACTTGAGATAAAGGTTCAAGAAAGGAATCTGATATTTTAACATGATATATAACAATACCATAAATAATAAAAACCTATAACAGGATTCCCAGGAATATGCAAGAAAATATTTTATTTATTATTTTATTAATTTTTTTTAATTTCATATTTATATAATTTTGTTACTTTTGTTGCCAAGAATTGAGATGTACCCATTCTTAATATAATTAATATTTGAAATGTAAGTGGACATTAAAAATGCTCTGGATCTGATAATATAAATGACATAAAATACATTTGCCAACACAAAATATGTTATTGAAATTGTTAGATGTTAATTATTTGACTTTTGCTAAACAATTTTGTATTTAGCACAACATTGAATTTTCAAGAGAAACTACTGAATACTTATATAGGGTATGTACTAGGTAAGCACATACCCTTTAGAATGGTATGTGCACTAATTTTTAATCCTGGCTGTCTACAAAGGTGTATATGTAAAGATTCTGTAAACTTTCATCAGTTTGTAATTCTTTCTCTGCCGGTCATTATCTGGATCTCAAAGCTGAAGTTAATACAAACTTTATTTTTATGAGTGCATACTAAATGTTGGAAATTTATAAAGGGTCTTAGCAATGGGATTTAGGGTGGGTGTATTTTTTTCTACTTTTTCTTTTTGCAAGAGTAATGAGTTCAAAAAAATGCATAAATGATAAGGGTATAGTGTGTTTTCTGGTTGAAGGAGAGTTAAAGTTTATTTTACTTTTGAAAGAACGTAACTTTTGTTTGAGTAAGTGTTATTATTCAGTGTTTGTATGTGACATTAAAGGATACTTGTTTTGGTAGGACGATGGAGGTTAATTTTCTTATTAGAAGAAACAGTTTGATACTAGTAGTTATTTATGAAGCAGTAATAACTTAATTCAAAAAGCTTATGACAGTTCTTATGTGCATTTTATTACGATAGTTAGAATAAGATTGTCTCCTTTTTATTTGCACACTTGTTAACAGTTATAAATATAAAATATATATGTTAAATGCTTTAACATTCAAATAAAATGCCAGTCATTAACAGACTCATGCAGACACAGTGGCCTATAATACAATATCTAAATAAAACTTTCTATAACTTTAAAAAAAAATGTTTGTGAAACTATAACAAATATTTGATAGCAGATTTGATGAATTTGGTATCCATTAAGATATATGGCAAATGGTGTTTGTAGCCTTCTAATAGTATGGTAAATTAATTGCTGATGAAGATATTAGTATTAGACATTTGCATCTTACAGGTAATTAAATCTATTCATTACTTTGTTTGGCATTAAATGGGCTTTCAAGCACTGTTCTAACACCGTGTTATATGTTGTTTTCTTATCTTATGTTTTTTGTTATTGTCCATACTTTCAGTCCTTAATAAACATGTATAGTGACCTCAGAATGTAGTAAATCTTTTAAAATGTGTTTCTTTCCCAAACCTCAATTTTGTCGAAACTAAGTTATACATTCTTCCAAGTTTCTGACTTTTATCATTCTTTTTAAATCTTATCTTATAGTTACCAGATCAATGGGAGTTTGATGTGTTGTCAGAATGAAATGGTTTCCATTTTATTTTGAATGAACAAAATGTCATAGCAGACTTTGCTATGTAATATTTATCCATTATTTGAATTTTCGGATAGTTGGGGGGGGGGGGAGGCCGTGGATGATTTTTTTTTGTATGGTTTTACTCTGGTACCATTTAATGCAAATTAGTCCTTATTGTTGGTAGTACCATTCATGTAAAACATGTGTAAAGTTTCTTCATAAATCATGGCTAGGAATTTTATTAACCAAATATGTGTACTTCGTATTTACCATATTTAACCAGTCAATAAAAGAGACATTTAATAAAAAAAAAAAAAAAAAATTCTACAGCTGACTTGCTAATTCATTTGAGCTTATCTCATAAATTGTGTTTTTGATACATAGACTTATTTACTGTTTTGATGTTTTACTGTCAGTTAAGCAAGTTTGAGAATAACAATTTGACTGTGTTAGGAGAGGTATTCGCTAGAAGTGTAATCACTTGAAATTAATTACTCTTACTTTATGTGTGCATCTTATAGATAATGTTTTGCAACATGCTATGGTGATATCAAACATTCTTCTTAACATTTGATAACTCATTCAAGAAAGAGGAATTATACTTACTTGTACAAACGGAAAGCAACTTTCTCAAAAGGTTCAAATACTATTCAACATTATCTAATGAGCATAGATTCAGTATCCAGTTTGAGTGAGCATTTTAGTAAATCATCAAAAGGGATTAAAACTGGATTCCACTTGTGTACCATCAGATGTACATCCATATTTCCACATAAGTACTTAGTCCTTTGTAAATTGTGTTTAGTATATTTTGATGAAGAGCATTTTACAGTTTCATCTTATCAGAAACATAATTAACCAAGCCATTAGCTTTTTCTTACAGCTTTATTTTATATTTTCTTTCTCCGGTTAAAAAATGTTGATATTTAAAATGAAGGTTCTAACCTGGTTTCTGAACAGTTGGGGAATGTCACTCATATGTGCTGTATAGGTTTAATAATTCCTTTCTGTTCTCAGAAACAAATGATGGAGAAGAAAAAAGTGAATGACGACAAAGACTATAAGCCACCAAACAGTTTGACAGATGACAAGACAGAACTTCGTAAATCAAAGCGTTTATATCATGAGGTTAGTACATAATAAACACATAGTCACTTCAAATTTGAATCGTTTATATCATGAGGTTAGTATATTATTTAAGCTATTTTAACCCTTTTTCTGCACATTTAATTTATATATGTGTTTATATATAAATAAAAAAAATATGTACCAAATATTTAATATATGTTGGAAATATTTAATATATAATGCAAAGATTTAATAAATAATTTATTTATTCAATAAATATTTGGTAAATATTTTTTATTTTATTATATAAACACATATATAAATAAAGTGTGCAGAAAAAGGGGCTAAAATAGCTTAAATAAATTTTTTTACACTTGGCATCCCATAAGTACATAACATATACATAGTCACTTTAAATTGAGTCTATGCTGTGCAGATAGCAACTTGAAATGTTAATATGTAAAATGTATGGTTTGTCAAGTTAATTTGCACACATTTATTGTGTAATACTTACTGTACAATTTTAGGAAGAAAAATTAAAGTGCTAGAAGGATTGACTCCCTGTTTACATATCTAGAGAGACCAATACCAATCCAGCAAAATCTGCTGTGTGCTACAGATAAAAGCAAGTTGCCTAGAGAGTCCTATGTGATTGTAGGGAGAAGTGAACTCCTTGACAATGAAAATTATGAATTGAATATTTATGAAGGTACAACTGTTGCTGTAACAAAATTTGTCATGTTTAATTTCAGGACCCGGTTGTAGATTATTCTGTGAACTCTGAGCTGAAAAAACTACAGTTTTATGGAGCTGGTCCAAAGGCTGCTGTTCCTCCCATTAAAGGTAGTAGACTACCAAATAGCATCTTATCTGGGTCAAAGGTCAATGTGCGTCCATCTTTTGATAGAGGATTTAATATTTCCAGACCTGCCATTCATGATATAATAATGTGAGCGTGGTTGTTGTTCTTAAAACATAGTTATATCTAGGCAGTAAATGCATGCAATTTTATTTCATCTAGTTCCACTTTGGTACCCTCATCATGACCGTATGAATTTTTGTGAGGAATTAAGGTTGTCAGACACTTGTTGTATCAAAACCTAGCAACATAATGTTGTATTTAATTTATTTTGAGGGTGAGTTGTAGTATTTAAATCTATGGTATATAATATTATGATGATTGATAGGTTGCATGTAGCAACATATGTTCAAAATACCACACAATTTATAGGTGTTAGGTTTACTCCCTATACACATTTTGCACTGATATTTATTTCTTGTCACCATTAATTTAAATATATTACTGTTTTTGTTTTGTATTATTTGCAGAGGAAAAGCCAGATGTATTGGATGTTGATGATGATAAACATGTGAAAAATTCACCAGTCACAACAAAGATACCTAACAAACAAGACAAGACTGTTTTTGATGTAAGTTGCATTATATTTTATGTGAATCTTCAGTTTGTTATTAAAGGTCATTTAATAATGGAATAAAGTGTCTGTTGTAATTGATGCAACTAAAACAAATGCCACTAATTAGTTTTTGAAGACTCAAATAAGGTGAAAAACTTTGTACCTGAGAATTTAATGTCATAGTATAATATAAAGCAATTGATTCAATTTTAGTAGCTTTGTATTCTTGACAAAAATGTGAACTGATCTTGTTGTGTATTTCTTTCTGTGAGTGAAAACACTCATGGTATACTAATTTTCACATAGGTTCAGCTGTGCTAAGTATTGCACGATAAATGTGGTTTACTATTTTTTACCAAGTTATGTTTTGTTATTTGAAAATATTTTATTTATGTCCTATACATAGGGTGTGCTCATCTTTGGGTAAACTATGCAGGGCTTTCCCCAGGATTTCTTTACGGTGCTTACGTTTTCACAATTCGTTATCATGCATATATAATTTGATCACAGAAAAAGGAAGACTAAAAGTGTGACATGTATAAGTTTAATTTTTTTTTCATTAAAGACAATAATTTCCATGTGTGACCCCCACTAAACAATCTTGTTTAAGTTCAGCATAACTAAACAATTATAAAATTTTGAAAAAAAGAATGAAACAACCGTTTTTGTTCGTTAATATTTATTAATATTTTTAAATAATAATTTATTGTCTATAAGTTATAACGGTAATTCAGTAACATGAATAATTACAAAGAAAATAATTTATCGTGTTTATTATAGTAATTTAGTAATTTGACCTGTCAGGGTTATATATACTACAAAATAGCTAACTCAGTTGGATGTTTTGACGTAACTGTTGTAATTAGCATTTTCTAAAATAATAGTTATAATATATTTAAGATTTCCTTTGAAAAATATTTGTAAGCTACATCATAAAATTGTAGCTAAGTAATTTTACCAATAATTAAATAGGGCTTGTTTAACTCAAGAAATTCACGTGCCATGTTGTTTATTTAGTTATCAGGTTATCATTTTGATGTCTTAATTGATATGTGAAAGCAATGCATGCAAACCTGTTTAGCGCAAGCATGTCTCGGTCGGATTATTAAGTTCCATTCAATAGCCCATACTCTAGAAAAACAACAATTAAAATAACACGATTAACTGGACTCTCGCAGTCTGAAGTAGCCTATTGGGAAGATATTTTACTAATTGGAATGTGACTGTGTGTGCTGTAGACAGTCAAATTTTACAACTTTATTTTTTTTTGGAGTATATCACACCTTGCACTTTGCAAATTAAGCCGACATGGTACTGGAGCTAAGGCGCTTAGCAGAACTGAAGGCACTTACTTGATCAGGTAAGGGAGCACGGGCCGTGTCGGCTTATCGCTCTGGAGAAACCTCGGCTATGTATATAAAATTAAAGTGGAAATACTGATATTTACCCTGATGTGTCTTCTATTATATGTTGGCTTTCACTTTTTATGAGGATCAGTTGGTTTGTGCTTTTGGCATTTACACAATTATCTCGTTTTGTAGCACAATGTACTGACTTTGTAAAATGTAAAATTTAATGCTTTCTTTGCAATAACACCTAGCATTTATAGAGCATGTCTTCTTCATGCTCATTTATTCCACAGGTTGACCAGTATTTGTGTCACGTTTGCGAGCGAGGTGATGGCGAGGAATATATGTTGCTCTGCGATGGATGCGATGATGCCTTTCACACTTACTGTCTTATACCACCACTTACAGAGGTACCCAAAGGTGACTGGAGATGTCCAAGTTGTGTTGAACAGGTATTTTAAAATTAATTTAAGATTAGAATATGTAATGTGAATGAGTTATACAGCATTCAGTTGAGTTGAATGTTGTATAACTTATTCACATCATGGAAACAACAATTTCAATTTACAAATAAATTCAAATACACTGTATTAGGGATGTTTTATTCATTGATTTTTGTAATTTGTAACTTTTACAAAATCTAAGTACTATTGTTGTTTTTTTAGGTATATTGGCTACCTTTTAATATGGCCCTTTTAGATTTTGATACTAGTTGCTATGTATTTGTGTATTTTGATAGGTGTTTTTTTCTTTATTTAGCTGTGCAACAAACCAATGAATATATTTGGTTTTGAACAATCTCAGACTGAGTTCACTCTTCAGACATTTGGTGAGATGGCTGACAGATTTAAAGCAAACCACTTCAACATGCCAGTACACGTAAGTATTACAAGTGTAATAAGAATTAAATATGTTGGATTAAATATACTCAAAGGTACAAGAGTTACTCTCACCTCCGTCTCTGTGTCTCCTGCCTCATTTTATATTTAAATATGCAGTCAACTGAATTTGACCAAACATGTTTTTGTCCTTTTCAGTTTTTCAGAAACAGAATAATTTAATCAAGATCATACTCTAATTTGCAAATACGGTAGGATCATGTAATATATTACTTTTGATAATTGTCTTCATTGTATTTTTATTTTATTTTTTATTTCCTCATAAATTAACTGAGAGAGAATACCTTAAAATATGTATTTTATATATTTGTTTTTATGTTTCTCAGCGAGTTCCAACTGATATGGTTGAGAAGGAGTTTTGGCGTTTGGTTGATTGTCTGGAGGAAGATGTCTGTGTGATGTATGGAGCTGATATTCATGCCTGTGAAGTGGGCAGTGGTTTCCCAACAAAGCTAGAAGAGGTCATGTGTTCAGAGGATGAGGTTGGTAATTTTGACATTTGTGTTCAATATTTGTATGAACATAAAAAGTGTTGCTCAGCGTCTTTATTCAGCCTAATGGCATTTATTCTTTTCTTTCTTTTGTCATTGTTCTGCTCATTCAGATTGTATTAAAAACGTCTGACTGGAATGGCACTTTATCTCCCATCAACCATGTGACCCACTGTAAGTATTTAATTTACACTTACACTGTTGAGTAGAATATTTTTAAGTTGAAGTTTTATAATTGGCTGTAACTCTTAAATAACCCTTTTATGGAATAGACTTCATATAATTTTTTGCCTTGTGAGGTGAAGTATTTTTTATACAGGTCCACATCCAATTTGGTTCAGACCCGTCTCCCCCGGGTCCAAAGTCCTAAGACTAGGGCACCGGGCCCGGGGCAGAGGTTAGTGTTAGTAGGAGACTCGAAACCCGCTGCTTTTTTCTAT
>JAULBS010137746.1:0-12928 GCA_032355785.1 Symmetromphalus regularis | reverse complement strand
CTATTGGACGTCATACATATGGTCATTCTGACATATGTCTTTAGAGGAAACCCGCTGCCGCCACGTAGGCTACTCCTATCGATAAGCAGCAAGGGGTCTTTTATATGCACCGTCCCACAGACAGGACTGCACATACCACGGTCTTTGATAAACCAGTTGTGGACCACTGGTTGGAACGGAAAATAGCCCAAACCGAGAAGATCATTAAAGTACTATAGGTGCCAGTCGTTATATGACTAGAAATTATTAGTTTGACCGCAGCACGAGGTGACTGATATTAAAACCAGTCGAACACCCAATCACCATACGACGGTCACATACTAAACCGATTTCCACCATTATCCCATAATCCAGGTGGGTGGAGAATTTAAGAAATTCGGGGTTTAGTCAGTTGTCTGCTAATAGTCCCCGTACTAATAGCGTAGAAATACGGACTTCATTCACGGCTGATCCAACTTGAATCTGCTTTGTGCGAGCTTTTGTTGAGACGCGTTACAAGGGTATTACCTGAACGTCGCTTGTCAGTACTTAAAACTCATTTCGACTGCTAGAACAAATTGTCGTCTGCATTTCGGCCTTAGTGGAGAACAGACGAAAGAAATGAAAATTCCGTAAAGTATTAATCTCCCACTTGTGTATACATGTTTAATTCTCGGTGATCTCTAAGGGAGAATCCAGTATTTTCAAAAAAGGGGGTGTTGTAGCTGACCTAATCTCCAAGCTATGGGGATCTGCTAGTCTAAACCTGAGAAACCATTCTGTGATGACCAGCTGAAGATATGAATGGCATATTGGAACGCTGAAAAACAACTATACATTCTGTAAATGTTTTTTTTTGTTAAATAAAGATTTCACGTTCAGATTTGTATCTTCTTTAAATGGTTTTACATTCTATATTTAAAATACATCAAGTTTTGTTCAAGGGGAGGGTGTGGACACCTTTAAACACCTCCATATCTGTCTCTGTTTTTCCTGCGACCTCGGATCAAAAGTTTTTGGTCTCGTCTGCTACTTCTAGGATCAGCGTCTGCCATTACTGGCACGTCCCGCTATGACCGTGTCTCCAGAGCCCTCGACAGTCGCGTGGTGTTGCCATGATCAACAATAACAAATACAGTTTATTAGAACCATTAGGATTTATCAGACAAAGAACTTGTCACTGGTAGAAGGATTAAGACGCACGTGTTGAGATTATCTTGATTATTGTAACACAGTATTTAGATGTCAATACGTTTCCCTAAACAACCTGGTTAACACTAGAATACACAATGTGTGTGTAAAATTTATATAACAGAATCGAACTGAAATATTAAATACCAAAATTACAGAATAGAATTCGTGCATGATGTATTAAGTGCCTGGTAACGTTTCACTTAGTCAGTTCCTGTGCATGGATACGTTCAGAAAAAAACAACACTAATTTAATCAAAGTCCAAAACATCACGGGAGAGACAGAAAAAGATTTTATGTATAATAATAATAATCTCCTGCCTCTCTATTTGGATGAATGGATGGATGGATGAGACAGATATATATATATAGAGAGAGAGATAGAGATAGATAGAGAGAGGAAGATAGAGATAGATAGATAGATAGATAGATGATAGATAGATAGATATATAGATAGATAGATAGAGAGAGAGAGATAGAGAGAGAGAGCAGAGAAGAGCTGACACAAGCACACACACTAAACATACTACACACCACACACAGAGACATACGTATATACATAAAATCATACAATCACACACACACACACCGCGCGCACATACGCAGACACACACTCACAGACACACACACACACACACACACACACACACACACACACACACACACAAACATAAATGACAATCTTATATCTATTTTGTGGAACTGATGATTATCAGACAAAGTAAAACTATGCTATCTTATAGTCATGGTTTGATTAAAGTCATAACCTAAAAAGAGATTTGACGAAAGCTTAAGCACATTATGTTTGACACCGAAAGTGACATCTTGGCACGATAAAACTGTTATAACAGCTGATGCAATTCCATATTGCTCCATAATCCGAGTAGGAATAATCCAGATTGCATATTGATGTCATTCATGCCATCTTGTAAAGCACGGTACTGTCACAAGCCATGATCATCTTTACTAGAACACACAAACGTTGCGTTTTTATACTTCTATTCCTTCAGCAGAAATTTACTTTTCTTGTTCAGACCTTTAGGACGACGAACATCGTAACAGGGTCTGTGAGATTTGTATCTCAGACATCTCCTCTCTCTATATCTGGGTTGTTTAGCGAGGATATATCTATAAGACATGCACTCGAGTCTGGTACTTCATTGTGTTAGTAGTGTGCATCTTTATTAAATGGGGAGCGGGATATAGCTCAAATGGCAGAGTGTCCGCCTGTGAACCGGTCGGTCGTGGGATCGATGCTTCTCAGTGGATCCATTTGCAGTATGGGCTATTTTCCGTTCCAACCAGTGGTCCACAACTGGTTCATCAAAGGCCGTGGTATGTTCTGTCCTGTTTGTGGGACGGTGCATATAAAATACCCCTTGCTGCTTATCGGAAATAGTAGCCTACTAGTATGTGGCGGCTGCGGGTTTCCTCTAAATACCTATGTCAGAATGACCATATGATTGACTTCCAATTACCGATTATCAAATATAAATCAATGTGTTCTAGAGGCGTCGTTAAATAAAACAAACTTTACTTTATTAAATGGGCAAGGGGACGACAGCAGACCATTCTCAGGCAATACTTGATGGTGGCCTGCTTTCTGTCTAGGAGATGGAGCAAATATTGTTTTGTAATTTAGTTGCACTGACTTTGATCCAGTTCTCTGTTAACGATTGTAATTTAACATTAACATTGATCAATGATCAAAGAAATTCAATATCTGTTTTGATAATCATCCAACAGTCTGCACATCCATTTGACTGTTTTATATACAGATACAGTTTTGAACACGTAACAGTTTGTATTCATATTTACTAAAATAACTAAATGCATTTTATCAGCAAGAAGTGAGACGAACAATTAATAAGATAGTTACTACATTTCTGAAATATTTCTTTTTCAAAACTAAAAAATAATATCTAGAATTTAAATTTGCAGACATTATAGGATTCTATATTTTAAAAACACACCAAGGAATGAGAAAAGTGAGGACATTACGTCTCTTAAATCAAAGTGAGCCTCTGTGGTCGATGGTAGAACACCGGACTCTCAAGCTGAAAACGGTGGTTCAAAACCCTTTGGAGGCTGGCTCACACTCTTACATCAAAATGTATAAAGTAAGATAGTATGAAGTGCATAAACACCTTATATCTGAATAGTCTTGTACATGCATGTGACAAAGCCACATCCACTGTTACCTGAGTAATGAACATTCATACCTTGGGGTTATACTAAACACTAACGAACGTTAAGCCGCGCGATGACGTAGAAATGTTCTAAAAGCACGCGCCTGCACGTGCCGCTGCACTATATTCTCGGATATCAGGCAAAACGAAAACCGATCTCATTTTAATCATCAGACCGAGCAATTAATCGGGAACGAGAGACAAAAAATAGTTTAACATTTCACGGATATCTTCCTAAGTCTCAGATCAAAGCAATAATGACTTTGCAGTTTCCTCCCCTTCCCAATTGTCTATTGTTGGGTTTGAAAATATCGAGTAGAAAACCCACAATGCACCCCGTTGCGTCTCTCCCAATATGTCTTTTAACCCGAATCTGTGTGAAACTAAATTCAGCCATATTCTTTTGTTGAGTTTTGAAGATGATTCTGAAACTTTGATTAACTGCGAAAAACGGCTATGTGACTCACACTTTAAGATGTGACCTACGACCCCGCCGCTCGTTTATGAGAGTAATACCCCGCCACTTCATTGTGCTGGCTCTAATCCCGCCTAGTGAGCTCTGAGCCTGGACAAATCGGTTCTTCCACCTGACTGCAGGCTTTGTGCGCAGACGTCGGTCTCTTCTTCAACCGGATCCTTCTAACACGGTTGGCTGTTGGTTTGGTAAACAATTTGGTGTCGTATAAAACATGATGAGTGGGACCAGGCTCGTAATTATAATAAAAAATATTATATGTAATAACAGTAACATTCCTAATATTATGAAGTATAGGGTATTGAAAGAACAGAACACGTTTAATTTGTATTCAAAGTAACACATATTTCAAGTTTGAAATAAAGTGAATATTTCCCCCCAAAATTGACGAAGTTCACGTCACAGTACTTTAAAAATTCCAAAGTTACATAATTATATATACATGGAACCATTTAAAATCATATTAGGTTTAACTAAATAATAATAATAATAATTATATATACATGGAACCATTTAAAATCATATTAGGTTTAACTAAATAATAATAAGTAGAAATAACTACTACTACTACCTTTACTACTGCTGCTGCTACTACTACTACTACTACTACTACTACTACTACTACTACTACTACCACTGCTACCTTTTATCCTACTCCTACTGCTGCTGCTACTACTACTACTACCACCACTGCTACTTCTACCTCTTATATTACTCCTACTGCTGCTGCTACTACCTCTACTACTACTACTACTACTACTACTACTACTACTACTACTACTACTACTACTCCTGCTGCTGCTACTACTACTACTGCTGCTGCTGCTACTACTACCACTACCACTGCTACTTCTACCTCTTATCCTACTCCTACTGCTGCTCCTACTACTACTTCTTCTACTACTACTATTACCACTGCTACTGCTGCTACTACTTCTACCTCTTATGCTACTCCGACTGCTGCTGCTACTATTACTATTACTACTACTATTACTAGTACAACTACTATTACTATTACTACTACTATTACTACTACTATTACTATTACTACTACTACTACTACTACTACTACTACGACTACTACTATTACTACTACTACCACTGCTACTGTTGCTACTACTTCCACCTCTTATGCTACTCCAACTGCTGCTGCTGCTACTACTACTACCACTACTACTACTACTACTACTACTGCTACTACTACTACTACTACTACTGCTACTACTACTGCTGCTGCTGCTGCTACTACTACTACTGCTACTACTACTACTGCTACTACTACTACTACTACTACTACAAACAATTTACTCTGCTACACTACTAGTACTAATATGATCCTGCAATTAAAACCCTAACACTGCATTTGGCTCTATGTGTCTGACGTCTACGTAGTTCCATGTTGAGATTATTGGCAGAGGCCATTTTCATGTTCCACACAAAAGTGGTTTCAGTATCACATTGAAAGACTGAATAAATCCCCTTCCTGGTTGCCAGAGGGTACGACGTTTTCTTTCTAAATTACTGCTTTGAAATAAAGAGGGTTTTGAGAATCACCCTCATAATTAGCCAATCAAAGCCCTGAACGCCACACAATAATAACGCCAACATCGAAGACATATTAATTTTATTGACAGAATATATTCAGTAAATCAAATCCATGTAGCCAACATACAAAGCAAACATAGCCTCATTTGTATTAATAAATAAGCGAACATGTTTAACATGTCCAACATACATTTTGCAAATGTTAGCTAATATGTAAAACATGTTAAATAACATATTTAAACCGAACATGTTAAACGTTTCAATTTAAACATTAAAAAACCCAACAAATTACATATAATTAAATCGTATTAAATATGATAAATATTTGTATATATGACATGTTTCATATGCATATAAATCTAGAGCAATATTTTTTTTTTTTTTTTTTTAAGGACACCACTAGAGAACATTGGTTTATTAAAATCATTGACAATTGGATGACAAACACTGGACATTTTGAAATGTAGTCAATTGTGAGCAAGCCTCTGATGGTTTTTGAACTGCTGTCCTCAGCTGGAGAGTCCGAAGTCCTATTTAAAAAAATAAAAAGACATAAAAACGTTGAGGAATGCCAGAATGATATAACATTGTTTTAAATGGACAGATAGTACTTAGATCTGGATGTAGACATGCGTATCGTGTCATGACGACCCAACTCCGGCCGCCATATTCTGCAGCTTTCTATCCAGACATACGAGGCTGCTTAATCTTGGTATTGCCAATTTAATCTAAGGACAATAATATAAAAATTATATTAGTACAGCTGTACAATATGAAAATAAAATTTCCATCAAACCTTCATATAAATTATGCATCGTTCGAACGAGCAATATCTGTACTTCATGTTAAGTTTAGTACAACGAACATGTTTTCTCAAAATGACCCAAATGAATAATATATTGCATTTTGAAAATTAACTTCGGATTCTAAAGTTAAACCACAAGCAATGCCGTAGAAGTGAAACTGAAAGAAAATGTTCTGTTAAGTGAAAATATACCACAATGGTTTGAAACTCCTACCAGCCATTTAACCTTTAATACAAATACGTTTTGTATTTAACCCCGTGACCTTCCTGTTTTCACGGCGCAGTGATATGTTGACGTTTCGCATTGGAACATTTTAATTTACTTCTGCTAGCTGCTTGTGTAAGAGATTAACAATGTTTGATCCTAGTTTCCCCAAACAGAGTTTCCAGTATTTTCAGTGAATTAAAACAATCGGTAAAATCAACATACCCACGTGCCCGTCTCACCAGCACGTGCCACTCGGTTTTAATGGGTTTAAATTGTTCTTTACGGCGCCAACAATATGAAATGGCGTATCAGCCCTTCATTAAATCCGATCATAAATCTCATATTAATTCGTCCTTGCCGATTGCAACCATATGGGAATAAATCGGCATGAACGATAACCCGCAAACAAAATAAAGACATATTTGAAACACGATTTCAACATGGTCGTATGAGTGAAACGTCATGTAGTGTAATGGCGGGATCTAGCCCAGTTGGTAGAACGCTCGCCTGAGAAACTTTGGTCGTAAGATCTAACCTCATCAGTGGAGTGATTTGCTTTCGTTCCAACAAGTGCCCCACGAAAGTTATGTCCTGTCTATAGCAATGGGAGCGTGATGTAGCTCAAATGGTAGAGTGTCCGCCTGTGAACCGGTCGGTCGTTGGATCGTTCCATCCAGTGATCCACAACTGGTTCATCAAAGGCCGTGGTATGCACTGTCCTGTCTGTGGGACGGTACATATAAAAGACCCCTTGCCTATATGGCGACAGCGGGTTTCCTCTAAAAAAAACACGTTGGAATGACCATATGATTGACATCCAATAGCCGATGATCAGATAAAAATCAATGTGCTCCAAAGGAGTCGTTAAACAAAACTAACTTTACTTTTTACGCCATTGGACTCGCGGCTGGCGATTAAATCTCAGTCGAGGCATGTGGTTTTTGATCTCGGTACCGGCTCCATGCCAGACTGAATGTTTCGCAAGCGCAGTGGTTTTGCCACTTACTCCAACCAGTGGTCCACAACTGGTTTATCAAAACCCATAGCATGTGCTACCCTGTCTGCGGGATTATGCATATAAAAGATCCCTTGCTGTTGATCGGTATGAGCAGTCACATTAATGTGGCGGCAACGGGTTTCGTCTCCTACTAACACTAACCTCCGTACGTGACAGACAACATAAAAAAGATGTGTTATGTCCTCAAGACAGCGTGCTTGAACCTTAATTTGATCAAGCAAGAA
Source organism: Symmetromphalus regularis (assembly GCA_032355785.1). Classification (NCBI taxonomy): domain Eukaryota; kingdom Metazoa; phylum Mollusca; class Gastropoda; order Neomphalida; family Neomphalidae; genus Symmetromphalus; species Symmetromphalus regularis. Next base: position 5,294 of record JAULBS010137746.1, on the reverse strand, counting down.
AATACGTACAACCTTCATTTGCGTTCAGAAACAGACTAGATATCGCGGGCGCTACATAGCTATTTCACTGGTTCCAAATAATCTCATTGGGTTCAACATGACGTGCAAAATCTATTCCTGCCAGCATCCGCTAGCTATTTTGTCCTGAACGCAACGTAGATTTTAAAGAAAGTGAAATACTGATCTTCATCTATAAGAACAAAATTTAGAGACCTGGTACTTGAAATATAATTACTTAGCTCCGTGAGAAAGATTATAATTTTTTAATTAAAAAAGTTTGACTATTTGGCATGTAAATAATTAAATGGATTGTAAAGATTGGATTACCTCCTTTAAATTTAATAAACTACATGTATTTCAAAGGCAAAGTATTTTGAATGCAAATGTTTAGATTATTAACAAAAATAATAACGAAATAATATTGAAGGTATTTTAAAGAGTGTATTTAGGACGCAAACGTTTAATATGTTTTAAAGTCCTAGTATGTAGGACGCAAATGTTTAATATGTTTTAAAGTCCTATTATATAGGATGGTAGTATTTAATGTTTTAAAGTCTTAGTATATAGGATGGTAGTATTTAATACGTTTTAAAGTCCTAGTATATAGGATGCAAACGTTTAATATGTTTTAATGTCCTAGTATATAGAACGCAAGTATTTAATATGTTTTAATGTCCTAGTATATAGAACGCAAGTATTTAATATGTTTTAAAGTCCTAGTATATAGGACGCAAGTATTTAATATGTTTTAAAGTCTTAGTATTTAGGATTCAAGTAGTTAATATGTTTTAAAGTCCTAGTATTTAGGACGAAAGTATTTAATATGTTTTAATGTCATAGTATTTAGGATGCAAGTATTAAAAATGTTTTAAAGTCCATGGGTGTTGGAGCCGGGTGGGGGGTTTGGGGGCTGCAGCCCCCCGATACTTTAACATTTTAATGTTATTCTTGTGTTTTTTGGTAAAGTCAGTTGCTTCTTAGTATTAGCAGCCCACACCAATATGAATTTCGTTCCAACGCCACTGAAGTCCTAGTATATAGAATCCAAGCATTTAATGGATTGTAAAGAGAAACTGAAATAATTGCTTATCTGTTTAAGAAGTTATTTCAAAGATCTAATATTTAGAATTCAGATGTTTATAGAATTATAAAGACAGGTTGAAATAATTGCCTATATCTGTTTAAGAAGTTATTTCAAAGACCTGGTATTTAGGATGCAAGGCGAATACGTATATTATTTCAGCTCTAGTTGGGTCCTGTCTGTCTGGGACAGCCGATGTGTGGTTCATTGTTAGCCACTGACAAAAGCCATTCCGTCGCCATCACGCGACTATCGGCGTCACCATCAAAGCAGGTGGCCCCAAGCAGATTGCGCTACACATTGGAATATCAAATATGAAATTCTTCTTTACTTGCAAATATTACTTTCACTCAGAGGTATTACCGCCTTGTACCAATCGATTTGCCGCACTAATTACCAACAGTGACCCTTCGAAAACCGCGGAGCATCGTCGCGGTATTGGTGCAATTTCTCCGATTTACGTCTGCTTTGGGAATTGTTTCCCTTTAGGGGTTTTCCCGCCACATGTACATACGGGGTCTGCCTGTACCTTTAGGCAGACGACACTAATCGAGATGAGACTTCAAAGTGAATCTTGTCACAGTCGTGTAGATTTAGCGTAAATCATTACGAATTATTTTAGTACATTTCAAATTTAGAATACGATATTAGCATTGTTCTGAACATTTTCAACAATAATGTCAATTTTGTCAACAACAAAAAAATACGTTTGACGTCAGTGAAGAACCAAACGAATTTTATTTCGGTACAGTTTTAACCGTGTATAATCTCATTACCTCTCTGATGACAAATTGGCATGCTTCACTTGTTAGGCTTTTTGGAGTTTGTTCACTTTCTCTTCGGGCTGTTTCCAGCCCCAAATTCGTCGTTATACGTTGACCTTATGTGACCTTGAGAAGATTTCTGCGGTTTTCGTTAACCGCTTTGATGAGATAGAATTTAGGTTTGGAAATCTAATATTGTTAAATTAGTGGAAATCTGTCCGAGATGGCGTATTTATAATGATTAATATTTTGTTAATGCTGTGCGTTGATCATTGCGATTATTTCACGTTACGACGCTCCTACGTGATATTCCATACGAGTGATTTCATGTAACACATCTAACATGTTCTAAGTCTACAAACGTATTTCAATTATTTATAATTAAATCATTTCAAAATGCAGTGCTTCGCCATTAATAAATTTGTTAACTTTAAATGCCTATGAATTCAAATATATAAAATACTTTTGTTAACAAAAGTATATACGAAACAAGATGTATTATGTTACAAAATGGCGGAGAAGCTTTCCCCACGAATAAAATCATGAATGTGTACGTTTTTGTAACTACCAAAATTTGAAGTTATATGAAAAAACATGTTCACAAATTATGCAAGAGGATTGTTCTAAAGATTGTTCCATCTACAACAGATCATAATAACAGATTAAAATGAATAATTTTAATTGCCTGAGAGAAGAGTGGACATTAAAAAGTACAAATAATTAAAATACATGTACATTTTATCATAATTTTAAAATAAAACAAAGAAAATATAACTGTTGTAAAATTCAGTGCATGTTTTTAATTTTGTTTATAGATGTTTTTAAAGAAAATAAATGTTGATGATATTTACTTGAACCTTGAAAATGCGGCTATTTGATATTAAATATTAATTTCTTAAAAATAATCTTTTAAAAACGAAATATTTATTATCAAAGTAATGGATATATTTACAAAATTAAAAAAATTATTAATAAAGAAATAAAAAAAGATAGCTTAACGATAACCCCGTATATATAAATTACCCAGTATATTAGTTTGGGTGACAACTCGCAGTATTTGTGACTCGTGGTTCACAGATGAAATCCGCTACTCTCTTCGATTAGATGCAAGGGGGTATTTTACATTCTTCTTCCCACAAACAAGAAATCCGATACGACGTCGTTGTTGCACGAATTATGGATCACTGGCGGGAACAAGACATAAACCGGTCCACTGATAAGGATCGAAACGGAGCTCCGTCACACCTCAGACGGACGTTCTACCTCTGAGCTACATCCCGAAACTGAGAAAGGTAAAAACACCGGCCTCCGTGGCGCAGTGGTTAAGCTATCGGACTCGAGGCTGGTAGGTACTGAGATCAAATCTCAGTCGAGGCATGGGATTTTTAATATCCATATCTGTTCCAACCCAGATTTAGTGCTCCGAAGGCTCAGTGGGTAGGTGTATACCACTTACACCGACCAGTGGTCCACAACTGATTTAAGAAAGGCCGTGGTATGTGCTATTCTGTCTGTGGGATAGTGCATATAAAAGATCCCTTGCAGTTTATCGAAAAGCAGTGGGTTTCATGTAATGTGTTGGGGTGTCGTTAAACAAACAATTCTTCCCTTTTTCAGTTGCAGACTCCAGCAGCCCACGGTAAAACTGGTCAGAAATCAATTTTGTGCTGGTGTGTTGTGTGTCTTTAAACCACCCCTATCCACCCCCCTCAATAAAAACACCCAAAAACAAACAAATAATGTGCTGGGGTGTCGTTAAACAAACAATTCTTTCCTTTTTCAGTTGCCTCCAGCATCCAAGCAGCCCTCGGTAAAATGGTCAGAAATCAATTTTGTGCTGGTGTGTTGGGTGAAAGCGTTCACACGCGGCTCAGAATTGAAAAAGCAATTAACTGGTATTGATGGTTCCCGCTTGTGTGATGAGGGCGAACACATCAAAAGCTGGGTTTCAGACGCCAATGAATCTGCTGTCCAACATGCATTGTGTAGTCACTTGAAAGACTTGATCAGTCTTTACACAGGGGTGGAAATTAAGAGATGAAAGTCTCGTCTGCCCACAAATCATGAAATTTAAGAGATGAAAGTCTTGTCTGAACCAAAATCATGAAATTAAAGAGATGGGAGCTCCTTGTGCCCCAATATCATGAAATGTAAGAGATGAAAGTAAGCGTGTGCCCCAAAATCATGACATTTAAGAGATGAAAGTCTTGTCTGCCCCCAAATCATGAAATTAAAGAGATGAGAGTTGCTTGTGCTCCAATATCTCGAAATTTAAGAGATGAAAGTAAGCGTTTTCCCCCAAAATCATGAAATTTAAGAGATGAAAGTCTCGTCTGAACCAAAATCATGAAATTAAAGAGATGGGAGTTGCGTGTGCCCCAATATCATGAAATTTAAGAGATGGGAGTTGCGTGTGCCCCAATATCATGAAATTTAAGAGATGAAAGTAGGTGTGTGACCCCAAAAACATGAAATTAAAGATATGGGAGTCGCATGTGCCCCAAAATCATAGAATTTAAGATATGGAAAGTCATGTGAGCCCTTAAATCATAAAATTTAAGAGATAAAAGTCACATGTGCCCCATAATCATGAAATTTAAGAGATGAAAATCGTGTTTGTCCCAAAATCTGAAATTTAAGAAATGAGTCATATGTGCCCCAAAATCATGAAATATAAGAGATGAAAGTCACATGTGCCTCAAATCATGAAATTAACAGATAAAAGTTGTGCCTGCCCAAAAATCATGAAATTTAAGGGATGAAAGTAGCATGTCTTAGTTTTAAACTATTTTAATAAAATATGATGTAATAAAGTTTGTTTTATTTAACGACGCCTCTAGAGCACCATAATCATGAAATTTAAGAGATGAAAGATGTACCTGCCCCATAGTCATTAATTACATGTATGCACAAGATACCATATCACTATTACGTTGAAATTAAGAGGGTTTTTCTGGGTGGGTGGGGGTTTAGTTGTTTTGTTTAACGATACTAGAGCACATTGATTTATTAATCATCAGTTATTGGATAGCAAAGATTTGGTTAATTCTGACATGCAGTCTCCAATTGGTTTTGAACCAGCTTGAGAGTCCAACATTCTACTGATGGACAACTGAGCCCCAAAACCATGAAATGTGCCCAAGACACAATATCACTAATATCAAAGTCCATGGTATGTACTGTCCTGTCTGTGTGGAAACACATAAAAGATCTCGGCCTCCGTGGCGCAGTGGTTAAGCTATTGGACTCGAGGCTAGTAGGTACTCAGATCAAATCTCAGTCGAGAAATGGGTTTTTTAATCTCAGTATCGTCTCTAACCCAGAGTGAGTGCTCCGCAAGGCTCAGTGGTTAGGTGTATACCACTTACACTCATCAGTGGTCCACAACTGGTTTAACAAAGGCCGTGGTATGTGCTATTCTGTCTGTGGGATAGTGCATATAAAAGATC
>JAULBS010137735.1:0-12929 GCA_032355785.1 Symmetromphalus regularis | reverse complement strand
TTAAATATTTGGTTATATCTTAGCCCGTGAAAGTTTTAAAATGGGCTTCTTATATCCATGCAGCAGGTTTCTTCTATAGACCACGTAATGCAAATACCACACGTCTGAGAACTAATGATGGCTGATTAAATAATATATTTGGATGTCGTTAAACATTCCTTTTCCTTTTTTTCTTCACAGAGCATCAGCTAATTTCCCCTAATTTGGTTTAAGCTAGAACGCGTATTTTTGTTTATTGGGTGTCGTTAAACAAAGTTTATTTTCATTTTTTCTTCACATAGCATCAGCTAGTTTCCCCTAATTTGGTTTAAGCTAGAACACTTATTTTTGTTTATTGGATGTCATTAAACAAACATTATTTTCATTTTTTCTTAACTGAGCGTCAACTAGTTTCAGCTACACATACTTCGGTTTGAGCTGGAACGTGTATTTTTGTTTATTGGGTGTGGGTGTCGTTAAACAAACATTATTTTGCTTTTTTCTTCTTCACAGAGCGTCAACTAGTTTCATCTACATGTATTTCAGTTCGAGCTGGAACGTGTATTTTTGTTTATTGGGTGTCGTTAAAGAAACATTATTTTCATTTTTTCTTCTTCACAGAGCGTCAACTAGTTTCAGCTACTTCGGCTTGAACTGGGACGCGTATTTTTGCTGGAACATCACTGAGTTGAGTTCAAACTCATTCTATATTTATGAAATCTCAGGTATGTGATTATATAAATACGTTATGTTAACTTTTTTCTTTATTTGTAGAAGATCCCAAGTAAATATTTCTAATTTATCATGTCCTAAACCTGTATTAAATATCAAGTACGTTATTTTATCATGTCCTCTAGATATACGATACCTTAAGTACGTTATTTGAATTTATTATGTCTTCTTATCGGTATAAGTTATCAATTACGTTATTTTATCATGTCGAGATACTTTTTCAGCCCCCTAACAACCATTTACAGTTCGTCCTTTGGATGGTAGTCCTCTACATACACGATATTTTAAGTACGTTATTTTAATATATCATATCCTCTATCTCTACGATATTTGAAGTACGTTCTTTTAGTTTAAGTCTCAGACGTCGCATACGTTATTCCAATTTAACAGGATTACGTTACATTTACGTTAGGTATAGTGAAATAGCCTCTAAATATATGCAATAAAATTTTAAAAATCTTTTAAGGACGTTAATGCAGTGTTGATGAAGATACCTCTTATTACAGGGAGTCTCACGGATGCTGGAAACGAACACGTCAAAATCTACCAAGCAGGGTCTACACCCGTCGTCAGCACCATCTGTTCGCTGTCCTCCAACGTGGAGGGAACATACCGCTTTCTTCTCAAACAAGGTGGTACTATCACTAACCAGCTTACAGTATATAAACTTATACTTGGTGTATTTCAGAAAATGAGCCCAAACATTAGTTCTTTATTTAATATTTAAAAAAAAAAAAACTAATCATTTTTTCTTCTTCAGTGTTCAAAATTGGTGATAGAAAAAATAAATAAAAGCTAAAAATAAAATCCCGACCCCTGCCCCACAAAACAAAACAAAAAAAATAATAATAAAAAAAATAAAACAAAACACCCACAGTGAAAATGTTTTGTTTTTTTAAATATCGAGTGAATAATTATATTAGGATTAGTCCATTTTTCTAGGTAGGGCCTAGTTTTCTGAAAACACATTTTTATTTTATTTTATTGACCGATTAATTAATTGATTGATTAATTAATTAATCCATTCATTCATTCATTTTTTATTTTTGTTGTAGGCGCCATCTCGGCAGCGAAAATCACCTGTCCATCCCAGTTCAACTCGTACATCACGTACACCATGGAGCTCGCGGGCACCTTCCAGTGCCCCAACAACGAGACAATGTACGACGGCTGCAGCGACACGTCGCTGATGACGTACAACTACTCGTTGTGTTCAGAGCCAGTGGCGTACTCAAGTAATTTACAGTAATATTTTACAAAACAAGCAGTCAAATTTGTTCCAGCATCTCATAGTATGTTGGATATTATTATTTTTTTTTTTTTTACATCACATTTACACATTTACAGTGATGTCTCCTATAAATTAGGATTATCGTGGATTTAAAACTGGGAAAAAAAAGCTAGTCTGATTTAGATAAATATTAATATTAATATTTAGATTTAGATAAATCTTAATTTTATCATACACATTTAATAAAATTTAATGTTGAAAAGATCTAATACATGTTGGAAAGATTTAATTAATATTACCATAATTTAATAAGTGTTAATATTTAAAAAATAAATGTTAACATTTAATAAATAAGTATTAACATTTATATAAGTGTTAACATTTAATAAATGTTACCATTTAATAAATAAGTGTTAACATTTAATAAGTGTTAGCATTAAATAAATAAGTGTTAAGATTTAATAAACAAATTTTTTATAATTTAATAAATGTTAACATTTAATAGTTTAAATATTTAATAAATATTGAAGATATTTAATGAATATTGTAAAACTTTAGTTAAATATCTAAACAATTTAATAAATATGTTTAAACATTTATTAAATTAATGTCAAAAATATTTAAATTGTTTTTTGAAAATTAATAAATATTGCAAACATTTAACAAAAGTTAGGTGCATAGATTTTATTTATTAACCAAAAAAGAAAATATTCATGTTGAAATATTGAATATTTTTATAATGTGCTATTTCACCATAATCGAAAACCATGGTGCATACGCAACTTGTGATATTACTGCACACATACACACACACACCTCCTCCTAAATGGTGTGGTTATCTAATTCCAGAATTTCTGCCATGAATGTCGTCTGGTTTATGAAAAAATTATGACATTTGATTACATGCATACTTTCTTTTTTGGTTCTGTATATAAATTTTACACTTGGGACTCCATACAAATTAACATTGAAAATTGACTGAAATAAGATATGTAATATCTGTTTTTCTAGGCAGTGGTCAAGTGTACTGTTTATACAGCCTGACGTCCGGTTCTAAAATCTATCTTACAACGTACAATACGGACAGCACGACAGACGAAAGTAGCACCTACAGATACACCTGTCACGTGAGTAATTTATTTATAACTTGTGTGTTAAACGGTAATTATTATAGTTGTTTAATGGTGCCTTCACACCAGTATTATTTGTATATACATGTATGTGAATTCCAGTGCCGTAGCTTGAGGCTGGAAACAGACGAGGCAAATCTGAAGAGGGCCCAAATAATTTTTTTTTTTTAAATTAGATTCATACAGTTTTATAAGCATGGTCAAAAACAAAAACAAAAATATCACAACAACAAACAAACAAATAAACAAAACTAACAAAACAAATACAAGCAAGCAAGCAAATAAACAATATAAACAAATGTTTATTTTATATTCAGGTCTGGGTGGTGATATGAACCAGTAATATTTCTTTAACTGGCCTGCACAGATATTGAAAATATTTTGAAGTAAATTAAAAACCACAACAAATTCGCTTTAATTTTTTTTTTTTTAATAAAAATAAATAATATATATATATACACATGTACATGTATCTAACAGGCCCGTACGCAGGATTTTCTTTAGGGGGGTGCGTTTGTGAAGGTCCGAATATTTTAGTAAATTAGCGTCAATCCAAATTTGCATTTACGGACCTCGACAGATTTAGGGTGTGCGTGCGTGCGCACCCGTCGCACCCCCCCCCCTGAGTACGGGCCTGTTTAAGTACAATTTAGATTGTTTCGAGTACACTGAACTTGTTAGAAGTAAATAAAGTTATTTTTTTATTTATCCAGATCCTGGACACGTCGACCTCTAAAACTGTGTACAGTACGATGTATCCCCAGCAGTGCCATGACAACCAGACGGCGACTTATACAATTTCACCAGGAGTGTCTGTTATTTACACATTCAACAGTAAGCAGAAACTAATCTCTCCACAACCCCATCTCACAAACCACAAAAACATCACTAGAACCCCAATTCAAAACCCCTTAAACCTCCCCAGAATCCTATTTTAAAAATCACCAAAATCTACCCACAAATCATCCCAAAGCCACTAAAATATTATTTAAAAAACATCCTCCCACAGACCATCACAAAAACCACTACATAACTGTATATATGTTATATTAATATTTTAGGTGTGACGTCACTATTGACTTTGACATTGCTTAAGAAAGAGATCTGTTTTCAGTATAAACTACAGCAATACAGGTGAACATTTTTTACAAGTGAAACATGCAAATTGGCTGTATGTTGACCTGCTGACCCAGTCTTTGTACCATTATTGCTATAATTACTATGAAACTGAATCCATTGTGCATGTCCATGTTATAACTTGTGGATGAACACAAAAAAGTGAGGTCGCGCGGGGTGAAGGCTTAAAGCTACACAGCTAAACATATTAGTAAACATATAAATATTTTGTTGCTGAATGATTGCCAACTAATTATACTTTAAAAAAATGCTATTCCCATGTCTCTTCTAATATTATGAGAAATTCTACAACATGTGTTATGACATAGAAACAACATTGGAATGCATACAAAAATCTATGGTAGTGTGCAACTTTTCGCAACTAAATAGGTTAGTTGTACTTACTATCGTCCTTATATCCAATTATGGTTCAAGCACGTTGTCCCGTGTTCAGTCTAGGACAGAGGTTAGTGTGAGACACGAAACCCGCTGCCATCAGACTAATGCGGCTACTCTTATCAATAAACAGCAAGGGATCTTTTATATGCACTATGCCACAGACAGGATAACACATACCACGGCGTTTGATAAACTACCCACTGAGTCTTGCTGAGAAATCACTTTGGATCGGAGCCGATATTGAGATTAAACATCCAATGCCTAAGACGAGATTTGATCCTTGTACTTACCAGCTACGAGTCCGACAGCTTCAACACAGCATTACTGGGGCCGGTGCAACTAAATAATTACAAAACGCTAATTATTCACTGAACTAGTATTTTATAATTAAATTTTTTTATTTTTCAGGTACTTGTACCAGTAAGTATGTTTTAAATTATTAATTGTTATTATTAAATAGCCATAAGTTTATAAAAATAAATAATGCCCATGCATATTGGAGAGTATATTTAAGCATCGGAGGAATGTTTAAACAAAATTCATTATCAATGTTAGTATGTTTTAAAAACATATTCATTACCAATGTTAGTATGTTTTAAAACATATTCATTACCAATGTTAGTATGTTTTAAAACATATTCATTACCAATGTTAGTGTGTTTTAAAAACATATTCATTACCAGTGTTAGTATGTTTTAAAACATATTCATTACCAGTGTTAGTATGTTTTAAAACATATTCATTACCAATGTTAGTATGTTTTTAAAAACATATTAATTACCAATGTTAGTATGTTTTTAAAAACATATTAATTACCAATGCTAGTATGTTTTTAAAAACATATTCATTACCAATACTAGTATGTTTTTAAAACCATATTCATTACCAATGCTAGTATGCTTTTAAAAACATATTCATTACCAATGTTCGTATGTTTTTAAACATATTCATTACCAATGTTAGTGTGTTTTAAAACATATTCATTACCAATGCAATTATGTTTTTAAAAACATATTCATTACCAATGCTAGTATGTTTTTAAACATATTAATTACCAATGTTAGTATGTTTTAAAACATATTCATTACCAATGCTAGTATGTTTTTAAAAACATATTCATTACCAATGTTAGTATGTTTTTAAACATATTCATTATCAGTGCTAGTATGTTTTTAAACATATTTATTACCAATGCTAGTATGTTTAAAAAAAACCAAAAAATATTCATTACCAATGCTAGTACCATTTCATACAAAGCAATATAATTTAATTGTAATTTATTTTTAAAAAGTGATATTAATATGCAGTATTATAGATGTAATCTACTGACTAGATCATTTGTATTTACGAATCTATGAGTTCTTCATGTAATAATATTATGTACAGCGTCATTTTGCGGTTCTTAAAAAAAATGTTTTGTGTAATCCTGTTGTTATTGTTGTTTTGGTTTTTTATGTTAAAGTTTTATTGTTCACAAGACATTACGTGTTAATAAGGTAGTTTTTAAAATCAAGTACGTTATTTAAATTTATCATTTCCTCTACCTGTACTAAATCTCAAATACGTTATTTTACTTTATCATAACCTTTACCTATACGATATGTTGTCATACAGCATGGAAAGCATATTTACTCAACCAAAAAAGAAAGTATGCATGTAATCACTAGTCATTTATTTCATAAACCAGACAACATTCATGGCAGAAATTCTGGAATTAGATAACCACACCATTTAGGAGGATGTGTGTGTGTTTGCAGTAGTATCACAAGTTGCGCACATATTTGCTGCCAATAGACTAATACTGTGACTACCCCATGAAACAAAAAATATTTCAACATGTATACTTTCTTTTTTAGTTGAGTATATTAATTCTTGACCGATGCAACCCATTATAAGAATAGCTGTAGTTGTCAAGTAATACACAGCTATATAAAAATAAAAATAAGGTATTAAATTGCCCATACTTTAGTTACAATATTATAATAAGCTTGTCCAAACTTTAAACTGTATACACTTCCAGCACCACCAGTAATTGTAGCTACAGCAAGCATTGGTTGGATCATCGCTGTTAGCGTGGTGGCAGCAGTTGTGTTTGTGATCATCATAGCGCTGGTGGCACTCTGCTGCTTTACCTACATGAGGGACAAGAAGGCACGTGATCGCAAGGTGATCGACATCCGGGCAGCAGAGGATGCTGACAAGCGTGCTACGGAGGATACGGAGGAGCGAGGAAAAGCCGCTCCACACATGCGCATCCGTTTCCCTGACTACAACCGCAGAAGGGTAGACAGATGGCGGAGGGATGTGGATATGGATGACGACAGACCTCTCACTCCGACCGGTATCCACTTCCATAGCAAGGCTGATAGAGATTCACCTGACAGTGCTTTTGGATCTATAGACGTATGTACACCAGACAGGACAAACTCGTTTACAATCTAGCTTTGGTGGGCGCTACGCAGTAATATGTCCCATTCTTTTACAAGTCTAGTGAGCGCCCGCCAGCAATTTTATCCAGAACATAAGACAGGATTCCTAAAAGCATAGCCTATCCCCCCCAAAAAAAAAATAATAATAATAATAATTGGGAAGGGGGATATGATATATATAATAATAATAAAAACATTTTAAAAATAATAATAGAAATTAAGAATAAAATATAAAATGATAAATACATTATGAAATATCAGATTTATCCCTTTTTGTCTTGTTTTTATTTTCCATAGGAACCTCAAAGGACGTTCATACATATCTGTATTCCACAAATAAGTTTCTTTTTTAAACTTACTCAAATTGGTAAAAATGGTCGTTTTAATCAATTAGAAATTTTAATATTTATTCCTTTTTAATATGATGCCATATGTACAATAGTCTGTGTCATACGAAGGCAAATTCGAGGAAAACGAAGTTTATTTTCTTTTTATTTATTTATTTTAAATTTATCATTATTTCCAAGTCAAGTAACATTTAAAATTTACTTTCAGATGCGGTTTTGCAGTGTACTTTAGATAAATATAACTTTATGAACAGCCGTGCTGTAGATATGTCTTAAGATAATAATTCACAGAAATTAAAGTTTATAAAATTAAATTAGACCCACACCTCACCCTATTAACCCAACAGTTCTCACCTTCAGTACCTCTGAACCAACCAAATGTGAGAAGAACAATAGTGTGACGTCATAGACGTTTCTAAGATGAAATCAAAGTCTGACACCTTCGTGAGAGATTACGCTGGTCCAGGAATGGCAGTATTAAAATTCCAGCTAAATTCCATCCTTTAGCTCTTCTGGGAACCGATATCGATATAGGACTATTAATTAACTACTATATGATGTTGTTCTACAGACAAGTAATTACTATAAAATTTAATGCATATGGTAATTTCTTTTGGCAGGATGATGACGAGCTGGCCATTCTACGGAAACCCAAACCCGTAAGCTCTATATTATATTATATTATTATTATTATTATTATTATTATTACAGGCACGAAGGAACAAGGGTGAGTATGGGGGTTCTAGCCCCCCAATAATTCTGAATGAAGCATAATCGCTTATTCACTTGAAACTCGGCGCTTCGAGCCTACATCTGTTAGCTCATAATGTTCACTTGCTTCCGTCGTGCCTGAATTATAATAATTATTATTATTAGTATTGGTATCCGTATTCAGGCCCGTACGCAGGATTTTCTTTATGGGGGTGCGTTTGTGAAGGTTTGTGCGTTTTTAACGTTATTCTAGTAAATTAGCGTCAATCCAAATTTCCATTTACGGACCTCGACAGATTTAGGTAGGTGCGTGCACACCCGTCGCACCCCCCCTCCCCTGCGTACGGGCCTGGTATTACTAATAGTATTATTATAAAAGATCCATTCATACTTCATCGCCGACTTCCATGAAGAAAGAGGCTAGATCCCGAGCATCTCGAGTTGGTGATCTAGACTTTTCCTTAGGGTTATGGTTAGGATAAATATACAGACGCCATGACACCAACTTGAGATACTCGGGATCTAGCCTCTTACTTAGGGTTAGAATAAATAAACAGACGCCATGACACCAACTTGAGATGCTCGGGATGTAGGTTCTTCCTTAGGTTTAGTGTTAGAATAAATAAACAGACGCCATGACTCCAACTTGAGATGCTCGGAATTTAGCCCCTTCCTTAGGGTTAGGGTTAGAATAAATAAACAGACGCCATGACACCAACTTGAGATACTCGGGATCTAGCCTCTTCCTTCCACGAAGAACGGATTTGTAGCTAAGGTCAAACTATCGAGTTGACTTCCGGGTTAGAGTTGACTTGATAATTGTGTCTAATCTGTATGAAACTGGGAATATTTTGAAACAATCAAAGGATTTATTATAACCCACAGATTAAGAAACATTTTGCTACCTGTATATTTATTATTATTCTGTAAACCCTGCCCTATCTTGTCATGTAAAACATATTATTCACGGCCTGGGAGTAATAAAATTCTGTTCTGTTTTGTCCTGTCCTGTATTCCTGTATTCCTGTATTCCTGTCAAAGCACCAAAATGAAGTCATCAACAATGGCGGGCCTTTTGATGCGTTGACCTTGTTGCCAAAGTTTAAAAATTCGTGTTTTTTTTTTTGCACTTTCTAAAATGTAACTGACAATTCGTGACAGTACTGTTACACGTTAATTATATAAAGTCAAATAAATTGTTATTAAGTTATAGTGTTATACGTTCTATATTAAATATACCCGACAATTCGTGGTTATGGTGCTATTGTTACACGTTCTATATATAAAGTAACGGACAATTCGTGGTTATGTGACAAGGTGTTACACGTCCACTATATAAAATCACTGACATAAACACGTTGTTACGCTATACCTTGTTACACGTTCATTGTTATAATCAGACCAGAACAGACGGGGGAGAGGGAGGTTAGATGTGCTAGTTGGAATGGGCCTATGATTTTGAGGCGGTCTACACTTCCTGGTATTTAGTACTGATTACAAAAATACTGAAAGAGCTGTTTGAAATGGGGGCCTACATTTCCCATCTGGTCTGGACATATTACCAGCTTTGCACGGCCCTGGTTATAATGCAAATTATAATTAGACATTTATTTAAATGACATCGTGAATATGCAGTATGTTGTATTTGCAGGTCAGTGACTTCATGAAACGTCTCATTAGTCTACATGATCAAAAGAAAGAGGCAGCAAAGGAGAAGGCTAAAATGGTAAGGGGAAAAAACTAATAAAAACCATTCAACAAATAAACACTCCCAAAAAAGTCATTTTATTGAGTGATTAAATCAATAACTTAATATAATGGAAATTATTTCATTAAAATATCCAGCGTAATTCTGATTGCACTGTATTTATCATATGTGAGTAATAGCATAGCCTATAACTGGCCGTTTTAAAATACTACAGTTACGCTTTGAATCTCTTTTAACATGTTGAAAACCGGTCACTGGCATCATAAATTCTCTCCAATTGTATTAAAACGAGATAGTTTTCAAGAGTTACGGATCTCTTGGATGTAGAGTCCAATCGAGAGTTTTCAGAAATAAAACATTTATGGAGAGCTTTTTGAACGCGATATTTTTTATTGTGTTTTTCACAAATTTGGTCTAAATAAAAGCTTAAATAACATGACTACTAAAAATGCAGCTGTTTCCAGGCATTGAACACAGGCACATGAATATAACACCTGATCACAGCCAATCAGATGCGTCTGCAAAATACCTGATATTTTCATATAATCAATTAAAAAACTAAAACAGTTCTTGATAAACACCATGGATCCAATAGTAATTTGCAATAGGTACAACCAGCCTGCTTGAGTCAACATTTCGTTTGGTTAGTAGTAGCAGCAGGTAACAAACCAGCAGAACTGTAACATTCATACTCCTACCTGTGTCTAATGTAATTGATTTTGATTAAATTAGTCTAATTTGACTTCATTCCATTAGTTTTAACGTGTTTTGATCAATGAATGATCAGTCAATGAATGACCCAAAATGAATGCAATCTATAAAAGTGTTTGTCATTTCTACAACTTTTAAGAGATTTGTTTTATTTTTCATTCATATTGAGCTAAGTTGATAACAAAAGAGTCCTGAAAGTTTGGATTCTGCAGTTCAAATGGTCTTGGGTCTTTTTTAATGATCTTTCCAACATGTATTCGATATGACCACCTCGACGTCGCAGACACTCCTGAATGATGCCCGCGAAATTGTCAATTACTGGTACGCGGACACTGTATATATAAGCAGATATTTAAACTTAAGAGACATCACTCATGCAAGAAAAGCCATTTTATTTCATTTGTAATAAATGCTTACATCTTGCAGTCAGCAGACGTTCACTTTCGCAGACAACAAGGCAGAAAGGGCTTTCAGACCGAGAGTGAGCTCCTCAGCAACCACGGGCCTGCGCTTATAAACAAAATCAAGTCCATGGCTCGCAGGAAGAAGCGCAAAACTGCAGACATTTATCAAGCGGACACGGTGGTCAAGAACTTCACCCAGCAAGACGTTGAGGATGGGTCTGATGAGCCGGATATCGGCGTAGAAAAAGGTGACCTTGAAACCACGGAGAAAGCAGACGATTCGATGGAAGGAGATCTGCCATCAGAACTAAATGTTCACAAACTGTTGGCCTACACGGCTCTTGCGCCATCTGCAACAGAAATGAAACGTGGCATGGAAGCAAAGAGATCTAAAAATAAGGTATGGAATAATTTCACAAATGACCAAGACCCAATCATTAGACAACTTTTATGTCTACTCAGCTATAGAGTAGTCAGAGTGCCTCGTCTGGAATTTCCGCAAATTTGTTTTATTTTTTCCCAATTATACTGATATTTATTATCCACATGGTTCAAGCTCCCAGCGTCTGAGTTTGCCTCGGCGTTTTCCCTCTTTGTCTACTCCCCAGCTCAAGCTTTAAACTGGTCTAAGAATTTAATGTCATACAGTTTGCATAGCGTTGTCTTTAAGTTGAAGACTTCAGACTTTGTGTAAATTGTGAAAACCTAAGACCAGACTTTAAACATGTTCTTATCACGAGTTTAGAGGTTCATATTATTATAGATTGTTTTTGATTGCAAGTGTTTGTGCTGGTTGGTTAAACATATTTTGTCTAATATAATTGTAACGGAAGAACATAGGAAATCTTTTTATCCCACAAAACAAATAGTAAAAGCGCAACTTTTCTAATATTTTGTCAAATTTAATTGTAACAGAAGAAAATAGGAAATCTTTTTATCCCACAAAAGAAATGGGAAAAGCGCAACTTTTCTAATATTTTGTCCTAAAATCTCGGCTTTTACATGGCAGTGCGTGTTGCTTTTAATACGATGTATTATAAATACTCCCTGCTACATTTTAGGGAGTAACTATATCTGAGAAGAAAAATGAAGAAATAATAGTTGAAGATCTTGAAGACCATGTCTCAAGAACGCACGCCGGTGGATTTGTTTCAGACGACGGGGTGGACAGGGCAAAGGTCAAGTTTTGCTGCACGAGTCTTGTGCATTTATTATAACACTGGTGATGCAGCCCATGCTCATATTTTTTCGAACACCAGCTATCTACGTTCAGGATGAGCTAGCAGCTGCGAACGCTGTGTAGACATTTGAGTGGTTCTAATCTCTCTCCCAGGATTTAACATTATGCGCTAAAACTGGTCTAGCAAGCTCTCGCTAACAGTTTTGTATTTTTAAAAGCGAGTTGACCGTTATGTTATTATAACATGCCGACATCTATATTGGTCCGGGTCATGCAGTTAAGCGTGACATTAATGCGTCATAATAGGGGTACCCTAAAATGCGTATTTTTATTGAGGCGTCATAATAGGGGTACCCTAAAATGCGTATTTTTATTAATGCGTCATAATAGGTGTACCCTAAAATGCGTATTTTTATTAATGCGTCTTGCTTGGACATTTGTTACAGTGTTATATATATTTTATCATTATATTTTATATAATTTACCATAAGGTAAATCACAAAAACCAACAACTTTTTTTAAAATGAAAATGGATCGTCTGATAAATGCTGTATAACCTTCCCAAGTAAAACCTAATGTTTTGCACGTACATCCACCCTCTGGGTACAGACTCTGTAGTCAAAGGGAATTACTTCCCAAAACGTGATATTGTCAGTTTTGTTTTCATAAAATTTAATCGAGAGATGTCAGGGATTTATCCAGGATTTTTCACCAGGGTCCTATAGCTGAAGGTATTTGGGGAAATCAGCAATATTTAAGTCATAATTGGGAAGTCTTTTTCATACCACTGAATTTATGTAACTGTAATATTATATTTATTAACCAATTTGGGAATTTATAGTCCAGAAATTG